>CM076571.1:524936602-524959102 GCA_034641835.2 Pinus albicaulis
ATTCACCTTTCCCACAAAGATTTGAAAGTCATGACTATTCAGCAATGGTCGATAAAAAATGATTGAAACCTTCATTGGATCATTTTTGAGTTCGTCTTGGTCCACATGAAATCCAAGATAAACAAGTTTTATCTACACAAATGTAAAACTTTTCTTATTCACAAGTAATTTTTCTAATTGTAATGTTGCAAACACTTGGTCCAAACGTTGCAAGTAGTCCTTTTAAGTTTTAATAGAAACATATCATCCAAGTGCATGATCACAAAAGTGTCAAAATATGGCTTAAGCACTTAGTTTATCACCCTCGTGTCCACTGAAGGGGCATTCATAAGAACTAATGGCATCACCAACTGTTCAAGCAATCATTCCGACATCTTCGAAGCCATATTTCTTACATCTACTTGCTTACTATAGATTTGGTGGTTGCCAAAATTCAAATCAATCTTACTAAACAATGGTCTACTACCAATTTGATCTAAACAGGAGGGAAACACTAGCAAAACTAGTCCAACCGCAATTTAAGTTGTAATGAGTTCAACTTAATTTACATCGACGCTAATATAAGATACCACAAATATAATCCATACATAATTAAAAGATGTGGTCACATAACATGGGAATTATAATATTGGATAATAAATAAGCTCCAAACTTTCTTTCATCAATTTATAATGTAAAATAAGATATGTATAGCATGAAGCCTAATAAAAACTACAGTAAATCAACCCCTTTACATTATTGGGGCAACTTATATATAACTAGCTAATTGAATACAATCTCCAGTATGTTCATATTCTCTCCTTTACATAATTGACTAAATTTCAAAGAGGAAGAAACAAGGAAGGGAGATGACCAAATGTTGTTGTTGGTTTTTATGCATAAACAATTGATTATCCATCCCAGTGTTGCGAACATCTCGATTTAATCTCAAAATCACGATTTTTTGGCCTAGCCGATGTTTGCCGATTTTTACAGATAAATTATCTGATTTTTACAATATTTTGGTTTTCCGGACCCTTGCCTATCTTATCCTGATGCCGATGTTGGCATCATTGGGACTTCGTCCACCTTAACACACAATGTTGTTTTGTTATGTCTACTACAAAGAAAACATACCAAAGTTGCATGACAATATTTGTGGGATTAAACTCCTACCTATGACCAGGTCGAAACATGTTAAATTTCGATAACCATGGTGTTCTATGCTTGACGCACTTTTACTTCAATCTTTCTTAGACCTGATACAAAATAGCAAATAAAAATGAAAGTAAAATGTCGCTAGAACACAATAATAGATCAATAGCATTGCGTTACGGCGGTCAGCAAGATGCTTCAACCAGCAAAGTCTTTCTCGGTCAGCCAGCCCTTAATGTGCCACACCCACAACCCTCAAAGGCAGCTCATCATAAGTCAACACTAGTCAACCCAAAAACAGTGCAGAAAAGCCAACGCAGGCAGCAGCAGAAGAAAGTCAACGCAGCAAATTAGGGCTTCGATCAAATAGCCCGGAATTCCTCGATTTTAGTGCCCAGCTGTACGACCTCCTAAAATCGGATTTTCTGCAAATTTTTGAGGTCAAACGACCAAGGGTTGACAACGGTCAACGCTAGTCAATGCTGCTACAAAAGTGCCCTAAACAGATCCGCAAATTTCAGACGCTTGCTCCACACGTGTGAGGAAAAAAGGCCTCCAAAGGCTATTGAACCAATCAGATTACAATGAGAGAATGTGTGATGAGATGATGAGAAAATGACCTCCAAGTCTCTCCAATTTATATCCATCAATGAGGGTGTGTGACACATCTATTAAGAATGTGGACAAATATGGCCGACCTTGCACATGTGGAAAATAAATTCAAAATAAATGTTATGCTCATCTGATCATGATCATCTTTAGATCAATCTTGCACCTCTCCGAAAGAGGAATCCAACAAAAATATGACCATCGTCATATAAGTAGTGCAACATTGAGTTTGGACCTAGTTGCCCAAAATTAACACTCCCTCTCAACTAGCAAGAACTCTCCATCTGTCCACAAGTGCCATCCATCATGTACCAAGCCAAACATCGTGCATCATCTCGTCGTAACTTGCTTTGCTGGTTCTTTAAAAAAATGTGAGTCACAAAGACATCACACTCAGTTGACCCGAAGTCAACTTAGAGGTCAAAACCTCTCTTGGACTCCAAAAGAGTCTCATACTAACCCAAAGTTAGTTTACTGACTCGAAGTCCGTTTAGAGGATAAAACCTCGTCATACTTGATCCCAGATCAAGGTGTTGGACACGTGCCATCCTAGACATAGAGAGTACAGCAACCTCCGATGCATCCATCGGTCTTGCTATGGTCTCTATCCACATTTCCCACCTCATTAGCCAAATGAGAGGTACTTCCCATGAGTCTGAAACTCCATGGGTAGGATGCGTGCGGGGCACAGAACAGAGAGAGGCAAACCAACACAATATCAAAACAGTGGGGCAGAAGCACCAGAAGGTTCGGCAAGCCTAGCCCCGTGAGTGCTTATAGCTCCAAGAACCTAAATCCCCTGGAGCTCCCAGAGCTCATAGTCTAACTCAAGCAGGACCCTCAGAATAGGGTCTTTCCACAATTCCAAGCTTCTCACAGAAGGTTAGGAACTTGACCTTCCCCAGGGGCTTTGTGAGAATATTCGCGACCTGCTCATCAATTCCGATATGATTGAGCCTTACGGCGCCTCGGTGTACCATATTTTGGATAAAGTGGTACCTGATATCAATATGCTTGGATCGATCGTGGAATACGGGATTCTCAGAAAGACGAATCCCACTCTGGTTATCACAAAGGATAATAGTGGTATCTAGCACATGCCCAAACAACTCACTAAAGAGCTTTCTCAACCAAACAGCTTCACAACAGGCCATACTCGCTGCAATGTATTCGGCCTCAACGGTGATCAAAGCCACCGACTTCTGCCTCCTGCTCATCCAAGATATCGAAGCAAAACCCAAGGTGAAGCAACATCCAGATGTGCTCTTGAGATCCACCACACTGCCAGCCCAATCGGCATCAGTATATCCATGGAGTCTCAAACTCCCAGCAATGTATCTCAGCCCATGGTTGAGTGTATCCCGAAGATATCTCAACAGATTCTTGGCACCAATCCAGTGAATGTGATGAGGTTCAACTGCAAAACATATGTCCGGACGGGAGTTCACTAAGAACATTAGGGACCCCACCAGTTGTCGATACTCGGTAGGATTTGCTAGCACGGGCCCAGCAGTGTTTCCACTCAACTTCTTAAAGTTGAGTTCCATCAATGTCAACACAGACTTACAGTCCACCCTACCAAATCTCTCCAACAGCGTCACGACATATTTTCCTTGAGAAACGAAAATCTCGCCTGGCCTCTGCCAGACCTCCAAGCCTAGGAAGTAGCTTATCAATCATAAGTCTTTCATCTCAAACTCGGAAGCTAGCTCCCTCTTACACTAGTGAATGAGATGGTCAGGAAAAGATCATAAACATAGAGAACCAGAATGAGAGGCCTTTCTCTATCAACCTTAAAATAAAAGTTCGGATCAGCATTACTTCGAGTGAAGCCCAACTTCATCAAGTAGCTATCTATCCTCTCATACCATGCCCTGGGGGCTTGCTTCAACCCATAGAGGGCTTTCTTCAACCTGCATACATGGGTGTCTCTATCTCGGACTTCGAACCCTAGAGGTTGCTCCACATACACCTCTTCCTTTACAGCACCATGTAGAAAAGCAGTCTTCACATCCATCTGATGTAGACTCCATCCTTGCGTAGCAGTAAGGGCACTAAGAGGTCGGATGGTGGTATAGTGGGCCACAGGTGCAAATCTATCATCATAATCTATGCCTTCTTTTTGAGTGAAGCTTCGAGCAATGAATCTTGCCTTGTACTTTTCAGCAGTTCCATCAGATCCATGCTTGATCTTATAGAGCCATGTCGAGGTGACAACAGATTTGTCCTCCGGTCTCGGGACTACTTCCCAGACATCATTTTTCATAATGGACTCATATCCTTCGTGCATAGAATCCTTCCAAACTTGATGCTTAACGGCTTCTTCAAATGATTCAGGCTCAAATTGTATTGTCGTACTCATGGCTGCTAGATACCCTTGGTATCTCTTTGGCTTCTTGATTTCACGAAATGTCCCCCTTGGTGAAATATGTCTCTCGGCATCTTCGACAATATCCCTAAGCCATGAGGGTCTTATCTTATTTGAAGGAGGTGAATCAATGGGATCCATAGGTCCTTTAAAATTAGGCATCAGGTCATCCTTCAGCTCTTTCGGCTTCCCTGCTTCTTCATCTTCTTTGACTTCCTTGGAGCTAGGAAGATTTCTCACTTTCTTGAGGGCATCATCTTCATCGAAGGTGACATCATGACATATCTCCACTTCTCTTTGAACAGGCACATAGATTATATATGCCTTCGAAGTTTCACTGTAGCCCACAAACATTCCCTTCTTTCCTTTGGGCCCTGCTCCACCATAATTTTGATTTCTCGGGCCACCATGGTTCTTCTTGTTTGCATGAGAGGCGAAGGCAGTGGGGTAACTTCCATTACCATTAGAGGCATACTCCATCATTCTTGTTTCCTCTTGAGTGCATCTCTTTAATATTTCATCAAAATCAGGAATCACATTATTATTAAGAATATTGGTATTGAATACATGCCAATCACGGGGGAGACCTCCAAGTGCAATTAAAACCATCTTTCAATCAGATATTGATTCCTCAATAGTTAGGAGGTTATTCCTAATTTCGTGAGCCTCATAAAATAGGATTGAATAGATTCATCCTTACCCTTCTTGATATTCTTCAATTGATTCTTGAAGAAGAGGATTTGATTAGTGTTGCTAGCCCTGAACATGCTCACCAGCTTATCATACATCTCCTTAGATGTCTTCAGCTCAAAAATGTAAGCAACCAAGTGCTTATGAATAGAATCTCGGATAATCATCTTTGCTTTGATTTCCTCTTTTCTATACTTTGTCTTCATGGCAGCAGCTGCATTTAATGGAGGTTCTTGAATCTTCCCCTGCACATAGTCCATGACATCTTGATCTTCTACCACCAAATCCAAGGACACCTTCCATGCATGATAATCAGACTTATCAGTCAATTTATCACCAGCCTTGAAACCCATGTAGGTTCAAGAGGTCATTTGTCCTTGATAGGATTTCTTCCTTCAGAGATAGCTTCTAACACCAGCTTGGACTCTTGGACTTTGTCTTCGCCTTAGCTCTGATACCATGTTAAATTTAGATAACCATGGTGTTCTATGCTTGATGCACATTTGCTTCAATCTTTCGTAGGGATGATACAAAATAGAAAATAAACATGAAAGTAAAATGTTGATAGAACACAATAATAGATCAATAGAAGACAAGCCAAATATAAATGAGATTTACAATTCCTTTTGTCCTGCAAAGATATGAGATATTGTTGCATTATGGAGGTCAGTAGGATGCTTCAACCAGCAAAGTCTTTCTCAGTTAGCCAGCCATTCATGTGTCACACCCACAACCCTCAAAGACAGCTCATCATAAGTCAACACTAGTCAACCCAAAAACAGTGCAGAAAAGTCAATGCAGGGAGCAGCGAATTAGGGCTTCGGTCAAACAACCCGGAATTCCTCGATTTTAGTGCCCAGTTGTACGGCCTCCTAAAATCATATTTCTTGCAAAGTTTTGAGGTCAAACGACCAAGGGTTGCCCACGGTCAACGCTAGTCAATGCTGCTGCAAAAGTGCCCTAAACAGATCCGTAAATATCAACTTCCGCTCCACACGTGTGAGGGGGAAAAGACCTCCAAAGGCTATCGAACCAATCAGATCACAATGAGAGAATGTGTGATGAGATGATGAGAAAATGACCTCCAAGTCTCTCCAATTTATATCCATCAATGAGGGTGTGTGACACATCTATTAGGCATGTGGGACAAATCTGGCCAACCCTGCACATGTGGAAAATAAATTCAAAATAAATGTTCTACTCATCCAATCAAGATAATCTTTAGATCAATCTGGCACCTCTCTGAAAGAGGAATCCAACAAAAATATGACCATCGTCATTTGAGCAGTGCAACATGGAGTTTTGACCTAGTTGCCCAAAATTAACAAAACATCAAGCAATGTAATTACCAATAAGGAATATCAAAGCACTTGCAACAAAACACCATTTTCTATTTGATATGAGTTGATCACTCCCATGTGAATTCTAGGGTTGAGGATGTTGCATTATCCTATGTATTCGAAACAATGGTCAAATTTGCATTCTGATACAATTATACTTAAACATCTCTTTACCTCAACCCCCATACATGAATACATGAACTCAATTGGTTTCTAACTCCTTCGAGATCACAAATAATTACCAAGAGTTACTATGTGAGAATATCACTATGACAAACATTCTTCCCTAGTCATCATGCTACCACTCTTGCATAGTTAGATCCAATTACTCATTGCACTAGACTTCTTGCAGCTAACAATGAAATTTTCTCCCATCATCTCTTCCAGTCAGCTAACCAGCAACCCCTGACAATGGCCTATAGCCGATGTTAATGTGCCTGCATCAATCATGTTTCCTCACCCATCTATCAAAAGCGCATGTTGGAAGGTGGGCTTTTGATCAAAAAGTACTTTACTCATTTTGTAATCGAGTCCCTATGTTTGCTTGTATTTGGGCATTTGACATGGATTATGGGGTAACTTGGAAGAAAGAGGGGTTTTGACCATGATCTTGTTCCCTCACCTTAAACAGGGAATTCATCTTCGATCCTAGTCCAGTGGAACCTCTCTTAATGGTCCAATGGGTATAGCAGGGGCAATACTTGGAAAACCCAGATTAAGATACTGCAATCTCGTCTCTCCCTCCTCCATACTTTCCACTTTCCATCTCAAATTACAACCATGAGTCATTTAGGATTTGACACACCAACTTCCCCATCCACATACCTGAATCAGGCTTCAAAATATGCCCCGGGAGGTTGATGCAGCTAAAAGAACAAGAAAGAGCATATGAAGGCCAAAAAAGAAAAGAAAAGAATATCCAACTTGCAAAAGATGGTTGGGACAAAAATATTTGCACGTGGGCAAAAGCCAAGCATGAGTTCTACCTCACTCATATGGCCATCACCCAGTTCCTGGGTCAACGTTGCCCTATCACATAATAGAAAAGGAACCATTGCATGTCCCAACCCCTGATGGGTTATGAGTTTCCACATCATTAAGGGGGTAGTAATTGTTATACATCTTATAAAGCAATCTCTAACCCTTTGAACTACAAGTAGCAATACAAATAAATATCAAGAAAAAATAAAAGGAAAAAGAGGGGTGGAAAAACAAAGGTCGAATTGATAACTCATACATCCACAATTGCTCCCTCCTCACATTACACTCAAGATGTGGAGTTCCCCATCATGCTCACCCCCCCTTTGACCATGGAACTTGGCCATGAAGTCTTCTCCCCTACATAAGGGGTAGTAATTGTTATACATTTTATAAAGCAATCTCTAACCCTTTGAGCTACATGCAACAATACAAAGAAATATCAAGAAAAAATAAAAGGAAAAAAAGAGGTGGAAAAACAAAGGTCGAGTTGATAACTCATGCATCCACAATTGCTCCCTCCTCACATCACACTCAAGATGTGGAGTTCCCCATCATGCTCACCCCTTTGACCATGGAACTTGGCCATGAAATCTTCTCCCCTGCGTTCCATCATCATTATTCGCTAACACCTATTGATTGAAGGGTGGACCAAGGACATGTCACTTTCACTTAAGGGCTGGAAGCACCTAATTCGGTAGTTTGTTAACCACTCCTACCTAGGGAGGTAACACCATTGCAAGTTCAAAGCCCTAATTTTGGAAGGGAAGAGTTGTATGAAGGGTCAAATTGCCCATTTCTTGCAAGCTTGATTCACTTAGATGAAAAAATGATTAAAAGAACCTAATGGTGAAGGTTGCAGTATTCGATATTGCATGTCATTGATACATGGTTCCATGATCCATCCATGGGTTGGGAAACATGACTGGGGCCCAACTCCTCTAGAGCAACATATTGACACCCACAAGTGAGGCATTGATAGCCATGGGACTCCGAGCAGTTGTAAAGGATCAGTTGCATCCTTGGGTACCTCCATCACCCACAACATTCCACCTCTTTCCCCTGCTTTGTTGACTTTTATGGGATGATGCACTTGGACGAGCATGCCCCAGTTGGCTTATTAGCATTGATCAAAGGGAAGTCATTTGATTCAACACCCTGAATGCCCTCAATGTAGGAGCAGAGACGGGCATTTTGACCACTTGGAGACCCATGAGACCACTTTTGTGCCCCAAAGTCAAAATTGGGGTCCACAAAGGGAGATTCACAAAGATCTAGGGGCAAACCCCTAGAGGATGATTTTAGTGTGCTTCTATACATTTCATGCCACCCCTAGCCCTTGACGCTAGCCCCAGAAGGGCATCCATGACCTCAACATTCTCTTCCTAACTATTCACATGTGTGGGTGAAATTTTATATTTTGCATTGGCTACTATGTCGGCTTGTGGCCTAGCTTGTTGTCGAGAATTTGGAGGGCTAGAGATTAATTCAAATTCTCTTCTTGATAATTACTGGTGAGGTTACTTGAGTTACTTAAGTCTTCCCTTCGTTAGCTTATTAAATATTTCATAAAGTCAATTATTAAAATACACGAAATACAAGAATTAGGCTCCTAAAGCCAGGGCAAAACCTCTCCCTCTTAGAGAGGAAAACCCACAAGGAATTCTTCATATAGATCTTCAAATGAGAAGTACCATGACTAAGACTTACACCCTTGACCTATGAATGCCTCCAAGACGTTGTCTTTATTTCTTTCACTGCCTCCAACACTTATCCTTCTCTTCTGCTCCAATCTGCACTGAATCTTATCTTCTTCACCTTCCATACATTTGACATTGTACACTGTTTTCAACTTTGCTTAAGTTTCAGGTTCTTTGCTTTGCTTAACCCTGTACAAAATCTTATATAACTGCACTTATATCCTCTTGAAAAATCTGCACTTATAGACCTCAGAAATCACCTTTGAAATCCGCACTTCAGCACTTCTGTGATCCGCATTTTTCACTCCTGTAATCTGCACCTTTTACTTAGTATCATCCGCAAACTTCAGTATATATGACCCTGATCACAACTTCAGAAATCTGCATTTATTACTTCGGGAAAATCCGCATTTATTACTCCAAGAAATCCGCAATATATGGCTCCCAAAATCCACAATTATGACTCAGAGTTGTCCGCCATTTTTTCTGTTTTCTATGAAGTCTACTTGGGTATATATAGTGGTATGCCCTTGTATATTAGCCGACCTGTCTTTGTGAACCGATGTGACTATTTTTGGGAGCCGACATGACTATTAGGATGACTTGATCATCTGTTATGAGGCTGACTACTCACTGCATATAGTGCCAACTTTAAGAGCACATTTTCCAGCATTAATGAGGTTATCTTGGAGCATCATTCAAAAGCTATTTCTTGATGGTATCATGACAAGGTCTTGGAGCATTTTAGACACAACCTAATAGACATCAAGAAGAAGTCTATTGAACTATAATAAAACCTTGCTCATGAAACCCATGAATCTAGAATAACAAAAATACATTTTATTATCTTTGTCTTCTATTTTACATAAATACATAATTACATAGTCAATATCATGACTAATCCTAGTTACACTTTTCAACACTTGTAATAGCACATCATTTTAGGATTTTTAGGGGCATTAGGCTATAAGTAGGATTCAAATTCCTCATATAAGTAGAGAAATCATTCGTTGTATCAAATCATCATCACATCACTTGAAGGATAAGCTCATACACTAGGGCTTGGTGTGAATCCCTAGACAAGGTGTATTTTGGTGGCTAGAGAGCCTAAACATCAAGATGAAGGTATTTGCCACAAGATGAGGGTATTTGGTGGTTGGTAATGCCATCATAGATCCAACAAGGCTACAAGAAATGCAAACATTGGTTGAGCATCAACGAAGGCAAGATCTAGAAAAACTAGCACAAATGTAGTTATACCACAAGAGGTGATGACCATAGAGAGGCATCAATGAATGCTACAATAGCCACCACTGGCATGGAACAAGCTGCGGGGTAAGTGACCAAATGAAGATAGAAACCTTGGACATCAATTCCTAGCTAATGAGAGAATAAGAAAAGAAAAATTAAATAAGGAATAAACACAAAAATAGAAGGAAACAGAGGTAATGATGACATTTGAGAAGTAATAGCATAGTCAGGAAGCAAGACTTAAGAGAAGAATATATCAAATAGATGATTTAGGAAGCAATCCCCTAGCTGCAGTCTAGAGGATGCAACCACCAATACCAATGTTTTTAAGAGATAAATAGCAAATAGCATGGTAACTAGTACCACCTAGGAAGAATTTATATTGAGTCGGGCCCTACTCAATACAAAGACCTAGATGGAATTAATCATTGGTGAGGTGACCCAAAATAAATTAGACAAAAGGCAAAAAGATAAAGGAAAAATAGAAGAAATGGAAAAAAATAATTCCCATCATTACAAGGAAAAGCTTTATAGGTTAGGTCTAGATCCCCAAATCTCATTTAAAAGATTTTATACCCAATCATTGATGCAAAACAAAGCTACAAGGATCAATTGTAAGCAATACAACAACAAGCAGGTATAAACAAAGAAAAAAGAAATGGGAAGAAGCCAATATGTTAAGTGAAGTTGAAAATGAGGAGATGGTAGAAAAAATGAAATAAAGCAAAGTAAAAAAAAATGGGAAGAAGCCAATATGTTAAGTGAAGTTGAAAATGAGCAGACAGTAGAAAAAATGAGATAAATGTATTGATGCCCAAAAAATACCATTGAAGTGTTATCCCAACCCTTTCTAGGGTTTGTACATATATTGGCCTAGAGATCTCTTTATTAGGAATTACACAGATTCACAACTATCACCAGTTCTTCTCAATGCCAATAATTTCTTAGGGACATATGGCCATAATTTTCACATGGGTTCCTCCTCCATTATTCATCACAATCATCCCGTGGTAAACACTAAACCCTAAACCAAAGCAGTGGAGAGGCCAATTGGAATGAATATTTCAACAAAGATCAATCATGAGGAGGTCTGGAAGAGTTTCTTGTAATGGTCAAGATGCAGAGTTTCAAAGATTCATTCTAAAGGGAGAGTTTCTTGCCACTCTCAAGCGGAAATGTTTCAAAGATTGAAGATGTGACCTGGCAAATACCCACACAAAAGGCAGAGTTCCATAGCTTGAAATTTGTCGATGCCCCCGCAATTCATAAAATAATCTACATACAAACCAAAATCCCCAAGAAGTATCCACGTACAACCTACAAACATCCACGTATATTCAAAAAACATCCAGGTACATATTCCACATAATTTTGTGGATAGATGGCGAGCTAGAACTCCACGGCTACACCTCTTTTTATGCAGAATGTTGGCCAACAATAAACTTCAAATGTATAATATAATCAATGGACATTCAAGGGAAGAAAAAGGTATGAATGTGCACCAGCACAAAAGGCAGAGTTCCATAGCTTGAAATTTGTGGATGCCCCCACAATTTAGAAAAGCATCTACATACAAACCAAAATCCCCAAAAACCATCCACGTACAACCAAAAAACATCCACGTATATTTTCCGCATAATTTTGAGTGGAAAGACGCCAAGCTAGAACTCCACGACTAAACCTCCTTTTACGCAGAGTGTTGGCCAAGTAGAAATTTCAAATGTATAATATAATCAGTGGACATTCAAGGGAAGAAAAACGTATGAATGTGCACCCGCACAAAAGGTGGAGTTCCATAGCTTGAAATTTGTGGATGCTTCAGAAAATCATCTACATATAAACCAAAATCCCCAAAAAGCATCCACATAGAACCAAAAAAACATCCACGTATATTCAAAAAACATCCACATACATTTTCCACATATTTTTGTGTGGATAGACAGCCAACTAGAACTCCACGGCTACACCTCTTTTTACGCAGACTGTTTGCCAACTAGAAACTTCAAATGTATAATATAATCAATGGACATTCAAAGGAAGAAAAAAGTATGAACGTGCTCTCTAAAAGCATGAATGGGTGTTTTTGATGCAAACAAACTCCATATCAATGATAATTTGCAATACATATGGAGTGTTGTTTCATGCTAAGATCATGTCGAATGCATTCTCAGTTTTGATCCATGTTTAGGAAAATCGAGATGGTGGAAAGGCTTATGATGATTTCCCAGTAGATTATGTCACCAATTCTCCACTACTTGAATGCATATATCTATCAACCATATGCTTAGCAATTTAGGCCAATGCCTCGATCTTGGAATGATATGTGATGTGTCTTTGGCACCGCGTCAATAACATGCCCATGGCATGTGTAGGATTTCTAAGAAGGTTAGAACAAGAGCAAATACATGTCAATGCTTGATGTCTTCAAACGCTCCATGTTGCATCACACCCTAGTTAAAATGGACTCAGTCATGATTCAGTACGTTACGAAGGAGACACATGAAAATTGTGCAATAATCTTTTTGAAGATAATTCACCTTTCACACAAAGATTTGAAAGTCATTACTATTCACCAATGTTGGCCAATTTTCAATGATTGAGACCTTCATTGGATCAATTTTGAGTTCGTCTTGGTCTGCATGAAATCCAAGCTAGACAAGTTTTTTCTACACGAATGTAAAACTTTTCTTATTCATAAGTAATTTTCTAATAGTAATGTTGAAAAAACTTGGTCCAAACGTTGTAAGTAATCCTTTTAAGTTTTAAAAAGAAACATATCATCCAAGTGCATGATCACAAAAGTGTCAAAATATGGCTTAAGCACTTAGTTCATCACCCTCATGTCCATTGAAGGGGCATTCATAAGATCTAATGGCATCACCAAATGTTCAAGCAATCATTGTCACATCTTCGAAGCCATTTCTCTTACATCTACTTGCTTAATATAGATTTGGTGGTTGCCAAAATTCAAATCAATCTTACTAAACAATTGTCTACTACCAATTTGATCTAAATTGAAGGGCACTAGCAAAACTAATCCAACCGCAATTTAAGTTGTAATGAGTTCAACTTAATTTACATCGACGCTAATATAAGATACCACAAATATAATCCATACATAATTAAAAGATGTGGTCACATAACATGGGAATTATAATATTGGATAATAAATAAGCTCCAAACTTTCTTTCATCAATTTATAATGTAAAATAAGATATGTATAGCATGAAGCCTAATAAAAACTACAGTAAATCAACCCCTTTACATTATTGGTGCAACTTATATATAATTAGCTAATTGAACACAATCTCCAATATGTTCATATTCTCACCTTTACATAAATGACTAAATTTCAAAGAGGAAGAAACAAGGAAGGGAGATGACCAAATGTTGTTGGTTTTTATGCATGAACAATTGATTATCCATCCCAGTGTTGCGAACATCTCGATAACATTCCGATTTTATCTCGAAATCATGATTTTTTGGCCTAGCTGATGTTTGCCAATTTTTACAGATAAATTATCCGATTTTTACAATTTTTTGGTTTTCCGAACCCTTGCCTATTGTATCCCAATGCCGATGTTGGCAACATTAGGACTCCATCCACCTTAGCACACAATGTTGTTTTGTTGTGTCTTCTACAAAGAAAACATACCAAAAATGCATGACAATATTTGTGGGACTAAACTTCTAGCTATGACTAGGTTGAAACATCAAGCTATGTAAATACCAATAAGGAATATCAAAGCACTTGCAACACAACACCATTTTCCATTTCATATGAGTTGATCACTCCCATGTGAATTCCAGGGTTGAGGTTGTTGCATTATTCTATGTATTCGATACAATGCTCAAATTTGCATTCTGATACAATTATACTTAAACATCTCTTTACCTCAACCCCCATACATGAATACATGAACTCAATTGGTTTTTAACTCCTTCGAGATCACAAATATTTACCAAGAGTTACTACGTGAGTATATCAATATGACAAACATTCTTCCCTAGTCATCATGCTACCACTCTTGCACAGTTAGAGCCAATTACTCATTGCACTAGACTTCTTGCAGCTAACAATGAAATTTCCTCCCATCATCTCTTCCAGTCAACTAACAAGCAGCCCCTGACAATGGTCTATAGCCGATGTCAATGTGCCTACATCAATAATGTTTCCTCACCCATCTATCAAGAGCACATGTTAGAAGCTAGGCTTCTGATAAAAAAGTACTTTATTCATTTTGTAATCAAGTCACTATGTTTGTTTATATTTGGGCATTTGACATGGATTATGGGGTAGCAGGGAAGAAAGAGGGGTTTTGACCATGATCTTGTTCCCTCACCTTAAATAGGGAATTCAATTTCGATCCTAGTCCAATGGGACCTCTCTTAATGGCCCAATGGGTAAGGAGGGCACTACTGGGAAAACCCAGATTAAGATAGTACAGTCCCCTCTCTCCCTCTTCCATACTTACCACTTTCCATCTCAAATTAGAACCCTTTATTTCACCTACATTCTTCAAGTTCAATTGACCATGGGTCATTTGGGATTTGACACGCCAACTTCCCCATCCACATACCTGAAACAGGGTTCGAAATTTGCCCCGAGAGGTTGATGAAGCTAAAAGAACAAGAAAGAGCATATGAAGGCCACAAAAAGAAAAGAAAAGAATATCCAACTTGCAAAAGATGGCTAGGACAAAAAAATTAGCATGTGGGCAAAAGCCAAGCATGAGCTCTACCTCACTCATATGGCCATCACCCAGTTCCAAGGTCAATGTTGCACTATCACATAAAAGAAAAGGAACCCTTACATGTCCCAACCCCTGATGGGTTATCAAATTCCACATCATTAAGGGGGTAGTAAATTTAAATACATCTTTTAAACCAATCTCTAACCCCTTGAGCTACGAGCGGCAATACAAAGAAAAATGAAGAAAAAATAAAAGGCAAAAGAGGGGTGGAAAAACAAAGGTCGAGTTGATAACTCATGCATCCACGATTGCTCCCTCCTCACATCTATACACTCAAGACGTGGAGTTCCCCATCATGCTCACCCCATTGACCATGGCACTTGGCCATGAAGTCTTAACCCCTGCGTTCCATCATCATTACTCACTAACACCAATTGATGAAGCATGGACCAAGGACATGTCACTTTCAATTAGGGGCTGGAAGCACCTAATAGGGTAGTATGTTAACCACTCTTACCTAGGGAGGTAAGAGCATTGCAAGTTCAAAGCCCTAATTTTGGAAGGGAAGAGTTGTATGAAGTGTCAAATTTCCCATTTCTTGCAAGCTTGATTCACTTAGATGCAAAAATGATTAAAAGTACCTCATGGTGAAGGTTGCAGTACTCGATGTTGCGTGTCATTGATAGGTGGTTCCATCCATGGGTTGGGAAACATGACTGGGGCCAAAGTCCTCTAGAGCAACATATTGGAACCCACAAGTGAGGCATTGATAGCCATGGGACTCCGAGCAGTTGTAGAGGATCAGTTGCATCCATGACCTCAGCATTATTTTCATAACTATTCACATGTGTGGGTAATATTTTATATTTTGTCATTGGCTACTATGTCGACTTGTGACCTAGCTTGTAATAGCACATCATTTTATGATTTTTAGGGGCATTACGCTAAAAGTAGGATTCAAATTCCTCATATAAGTAGAGAAATCGTTCGTTGTGTCAAATCATCATCACATCACTTGGAATTTCAGCCTTCTTGGGCTATTCAACATCTTTTCTTGAGGAGATTTTGGATGTATAGATGTGTTTTGATATTTCGAGCAGATTTTGATTATCTATGGAGCTATTCGTTGGACAAATGGATGGAATCTTTGCATGTTATCTTGTAAGTGTACCTAATTATTGAACATTTATTTTCTTCATGTCTAATGTATAAAATAATGTTGATTCTAGAATATGTTAATTGTGCCCTAATCTATTGAAGATATATTGAATGTTATACAGATGATCTATTGCACACATTACTCATACATAACATGTGAATGAATTTCCTATTGGTGACCTCTTGGTAGCTCTCCCATGGAAAGTCCAATTGCATAGGTAAATGCATCAGGTTTGTTGCTAGGGCATCAAATTCTCTGCCTCCTTGGAAACATTTATGTTGATTTATCACATCATAAACTCCATACTCCCAAGGAACAAGGGAGTGGTCTACTTGATTGGTGATCAAAAATATTTCTAATCCATAAATTCTCCTTTTCCTTTCAACCTCTTGAAGGATAAGTTCATACAGTAGGACTTGGTGTGAATCCCTAGACAAGGATTATTTTGGTGGTTAGAGAGCCTAAATAGCAAGATGAAGGATTTTCCAGGAGATGAGGGTATTGTGGTCGTTGGTAATGCCATCATAGATCCAGCAAGGCTACAAGAAATGCAAACATTGGTTGAACATCAACGAAGGCAAGATCTAGAAAAACTAGCACAAATGTAGTTATACCACAAGAGGTGATGACCATAGAGAGGCATCAATGAATGCGACAATAGCCACCATTGGCATGGAATAAGCTCTGGGGTGAGTGACCAGATGAAGATAGAAATATTGGACATCAATTCCTAGCTAATGAGAGAATGAGAAAAGAAAATTTAAATAAGGAAGAAACACAAAAATAGAAGGAAAGAAAGGTAATGATGACATTTGAGAAGTAATAGCATAGTCAAGAAGCAAGACTTTAGAGAAGCATATATTAAATAGATGATTTAGGAAGCAATCCCCTAGCTGCAGTCTAGAGGATGCAACCACCAATACCAATGTTTTTAAGAGATAAATAGCAAATAGCATGGTAACTAGTACCACCTAGGAAGAATTTATATTGAGTCGGGCCCTACTCAATACAACGACCTAGACGGAATTAATCATTGGCGAGTTGACCAAGAATAAATGAGACAAAAGGCAAAAAGATAAAGGAAAAATAGAAGAAATGGAAAAAAATAATTCCCATCATTACAAGGAAAAGCTTTATAGGTTATGTCTAGATCCCCAAATCTCATTTAAAAGATTTTATACCCCAACCATTGATGCAAAACAAAGCTACAAGGATCAATTGTAAGCAAGACAACAAAAAGGAGGTATAAGCAAAGAAAAAAGAAATGGGAAGAAGCCAATATGTTAAGTGAAGTTGAAAATGAGGAGATAGTAGAAAAAATGAGATAAAGCAAAGAAAAAAGAAATGGGAAGAAGCCAATATGTTAAGTGAAGTTGAAAATAAGCAGATAGTAGAAAAAATGAGATAAATGTATTGATGCCCAAAAAATACCATTGAAGTGTTATCCCACCTCTTTCTAGCGTTTGTACATATATTGGCCTAGAGATCTCTTTGCTAGGAATTACACGGATTCACAACTATCACCAATTCTTCTCAATGCCAGTAATTTCTTCAGGACATGCCCATAATTTTCACATGGGTTCCTCCTCCATTATTCATTACAATCATACCGTGGTAAAACCTAAACCATAAACTAGAGCAATGGAGAGTGCTATTGGAATGAATATTTCAACAAAGATCAATCATGAGGAGGTCTGGAAGAGTTTCTTGTAATGCTAGAGATGGAGAGTTTCAAAGATTCATTCTAAAGGGAGAGTTTCTTGCCACACTCAAGCGGAAATGTTTCAAATATTGAAGATGCGACCTGGCAAATACCCGCACAAAAGGCAGAGTTCCATAGCTTGAAATTTGTGGATGCCCCCGCAATTCAGAAAAGCATCTACATACAAACCAAAATCCCCAAAAAGCATCCACGTATATGCAAAAAACATCCACGTACATATTTCGCATAATTTTGTGTGGATAGATGGCCAGCTAGAACTCCACAGCTACACCTCCTTTTACGCAGAATGTTGGCCAACTAGAAACTTCAAATGTATAATATAATCAATGGACATTCAAGGGAAGAAAAAAGGATGAATGTGCACCCGCACCCGCACAAAAGGCAGAGTTCCATAGCTTGAAATTTGTGGATGCCCTCGCAATTCAGAAAAGCATTTACATATAAACCAAAATCCCCAAAAAGCATCCACGTACATTTTCCGCATAATTTTGTGTGGATAGACAGCCAGCTAGAACTCCACGGCTACACCTCTTTTTACGCAAACTGTTGGCCAACTAGAAACCTCAAATGTATAATATAGTCAATGGACATTGAAGGGAAGAAAAAAATATGAATGTGGTCTTTAAAAGCATGAATGGGTGTTATCGATGCAAACAAACTCCATATCAATGATAATTTGCAATACATATGTAGTGTTGTTTCATGCTAACATCATGTCGAATGCATTCTCAGTTTTGATCCATGTTTAGGAAAGTAGAGACGGTGGAGAGGCTTATGATGATTTCCTAGTAGATTATGTCACCAATTCTCCACTACTTGAATGCATATATCTATCAACCATATGCTTAGCAATTTAGGCCAATGACTCGGTCTTGGAATGGTATGCGATGTGTCTTTGGCACCGCATCCATAACATGCCCATGGCATGTGTAGGATTTCTAAGAAGGTTAGAACAAGAGCAAATACATGTCATTGCTTCATGTCTTCAAACGCTCCATGTTGCATCACACCCCAATTAAAATGGACTCGGTCACGATTCAGTACGTTAAGAAGGAGACACGGGGCAATTCTGCAATAATCTTTTTGAAGATAATTCACCTTTCCCAAAAAGATTTGAAGGTCATGACTATTCACCAATGTTGGCCAATTGACAATGGTTGAAACCTTCATTGGATCAATCTTGAGTTCATCTTGGTCCACGTGAAATCCAAGATAAACAAGTTTTTTCTACACAAATGTAAAACTTTTCTTATTCATAAGTAATTTTTCTAATTGTAATGTTGCAAACACTTAGTCCAAACGTTGCAAGTAGTCCTTTTAAGTTTTAATAGAAACATATCATCCAAGTGCATGATCACAAAAGTGTCAAAATATGGCTTAAGCAGTAGGTTCATCACCCTCATGTCCATTGAAGAGGCATTCATAAGATCTAATGGCATCACCAAATGTTCAAGCAATCATTTTCACATCTTCGACGCCATCTTTCTTACATCTACTTGCTTAATATAGATTTGGTGGTTCCCAAAATTCAAATAATTCTTACTAAACAATGGTCTACTACCAATTTTATCTAAACAGGGGGGCACTAGCAAAACTAGTCCAACCGCAATTTAAGTTGTAATGAGTTCAACTTAATTTACATCGACACTAATATATGATACCACAAATATCTTCATTTAATCCATACATAATTAAAAGATGTGATCACATAACATTGGCATTATAATATTGGACAATAAATAAGCTCTAAACTTTCTTTCATCAATTTCTAATGTAAAATAAGATATGTATAGCATGAAGCCTAATAAAAACAATAGTAAATCAACCCCCTTACATTATTGGGGCAACTTATATATAATTAGCTATTGAATACAATTTCCAGTATGTTCATATTCTCTCCTTCACATAATTGACTAAATTTCAAACAGGAAGAAACAAGGAATGGAGATGACCAAATGTTGTTGCTGGTTTTTATGCATGAACTATTTACTTGTCCATCCACCTTAGCACACTATGTTGTTTTGTTGTGTCTGCTACAAAGGAAACATACCAAAGTTGCATCACAATATTTGTGGGTCTAAACTTCTACCTATGACCAAGTCGTAACATCAAGCTATGCAATTGCCAATAAGGAATATCAAAGCACTTGCAACACAACACCATTTGCTATTTGATATGAGTTGATCACTCCCATGTGAATTCCATGGTTGATGTTGTTGCACTATTCTATGCATTCGATACAATGATAAAATTTTCATTCTGATACAATTATAGTTAAACATCTCTTTATCTCAATCCCCAGCCATGAACTCAATTGGTTTCTAACTCCTTCGAGATCACAAATATTTACCAGAAGTTACTAGGAGAGAATATCACTATGAAAATCATTCTTCATTAGTCATCATGCTACCATTTTTGCACAGTTAGAGCTAATTACTCATTGCACTAGACTTCCTGCAGCTAACAATGAAATTTAATCCCATCATCTCTTCCAGTCGGCTAACCAGCAGCCCCCCACAATGGTCTATAGCCAATGTCAACGTGCTTGCATCAATCATGTTTCCTCACCCATCTATCAACAACGCATGTTGGAAGGTGGGCTTCTGATCAAAAATTACTTTATTCATTTTGTAATCAAGGCCCTATGTTTGTTTGTATTTGGGAATTTAACATGGATTATGGGGTAACCTAGAAGAAATAAGGGTTTTGACCATGATCTTGTTCCCTCACCTTAAATTTGGAATTCATCTTCGATCCTAGTCCAATGGGACTTCCCTTAATGGCCCAATGGGTATAACAGGCACCACTTTGAAAACCTCGATTAAGATAGTGTAGTCCCATCTCTCCCTCTTCCATACTTAACACTTTCCACCTCACATTACAAGCCTTTATCTCACATGCATTCTTCGGATTCAATTCACCATGTGTCATTTGGAATTTGACACACCCACTTCCCCATCCACATACTTGAGTCGAGCTTCGAAATTTTCCCCAGGAGGTTGATGCAGCTAAAAGAACAAGAAAGACCATATGAAGGCCACAAAAACAAAATAAAAGAATATCCAACTTGCAGAAGATGGTTAGGACATAAAAATTAGCATGTGGGAAAAAGCCAAGCATGAGCTCTACCTCACTCATATGGCCATCACCTAGTTCATAGGTCAATGTTACCCTATCACATAAAAGAAAGGGAACCCTTGCATGTCCCAACCCTTGATGGTTAATAATTGTTATACATCTTACAAATCAATCTCTAACCCTTTGAGCTTCGAGCAACAATATAAATAAAAATCCACAAAAAGCAAAGGGCATAAGAGGGTCAGAAAAGCAAAGGTCGAGCTGATAATTCATCCATCCACGATTACTCCCTCCTCACATCAATACACTCAAATGTGGAGTTCCCCATCATGCTTGCCCCTACGTTCCATCATCATTATTCACTAACACCTATTGATTGAAGGGTGGACCGAGGACATGTCACTTTCCCTTAGGGCCTGGAAGCACCTAATAGGGGGTAGTCTATTAATCACTCCTACTGAGGGAGGTAACACCATTGCGAGTTCAAAGCCCTAATTTTGGAAGGGAAGATTTGTATGAAGTGTCAAATTTCCCATTTCTTGCAAGGCTAATTCACTTAGAAGAAAAAATGATTAAAAGTACCCAATGGTAAAGATTGTAGTACTCAATATTGTGTGTCAATGACAGGTGGTTCCATCCATGAGTTGAGAAACATTACTGGGGCCCAAGTCCTCTAGAGGAACATATTAACACCCACAGATGAGGCATTGATATCCATGGGACTTCGAGCAGTTGTAGTGCATCAACTGCATTATTGGGCACCTCCATCACCCATAAAATTCTAGCACTTTCCCTACATCTTTGACTTTTATGGGATGATGCACTTGGACCAGCATGCCCCCAGTCAGCTTATCATTGATCAAAGGGAAGGTAGTTGATTCAACACCCTGAATTCCCTCAATGTTGGAGTAGAGATAGGCGTTTTGACCACTTGGAAACCCATGAGACCACTTTTGTGCCCCAAAGTAAAAAATGGAGTCAAAAAAGAAAGATTGAGAAATATCTAAGGGCCAAACCCTAGAGGATGATTTTAGAGCGCTTCTACACATTTAATGGCACCCCCAACCCTTGACGCTAGCCCCAGAAGGCCATCCATGACCTCAACATTCTCTTCCTAGCTATTCACATGTGTGGGACAAATTTTACGTTTTGTCATTTTCTACTAGGTTAGACTGTGACCTAGCTTGTAATAGCACATCATTTAATGATTTTTAGGGGCATTGGGCTAAAAGTAGGATTCAAAATCCTCATATAAGTAGAGAAATCATTCATTGTATAAAATCATCATCACATTACTTGTAAGTTCAGCCTTCTTGGGCTATTCAACTCCTTTTCTTGTGGAAAATTTGGATCTATGAATGCATTTTGATATTTGGAGCCAATTTTGATTATCTTTGGAACTATTCATTGGACAAATGGATGGAATCCTTCCATGTTATCTTGTAAGTGAAGCTAATTATTGCACATTTATTTTATTCATGTCTAATGTATGGAATAATGTTGATTCTAGGTTATGTTAATTATACCCTAATCTGTTGAAGATATATTGAATGTTATATAGATTATCTATTGCATGCATTACTCATACATAACATGTGAATGAATTTACTATAGGTGAACTCTTGGTAGCTCTCCCATGAAAAGTACATTATCCATTGCATAGGAAAATGCTTCAAGTTTTTTTCTAGGGCATCAAATTTTCGGCCTCCTTGGAAACATTTTCGCTGATTTATCACATCATCGACTCCATACTCCCAAGAAACAAGGGACTGGTCC
>CM076571.1:524964102-525139827 GCA_034641835.2 Pinus albicaulis
TGACCATGGGTCATTTGGGATTTGGCACACCCACTTCCCCATCCACATACCTAAGTCGGGCTTCAAAATTTTCCCTGGGAGGTTGATGCAGCTAAAAGAATAAGAAAGAGCATATGAGTGCCACAAGTAGAAAAAAGAAAAAAAGAATATCCAACTTTCAAAAGATGGTTGGAACATCAAAATTAGCATGTGGACAAAAGCCAAGCATGAGCTCTACCTCACTCATATGGCTGCCACCCAGTTCTTGGGTCAATTTTGCCCTATCACATAAAAGAAAACGAACCCTTGCATGTCACAACCCCTAATGGGTTATAAGTTGCCACATCATTATGGGGGTAATAAATTTTATACGTCTTACAAAGCAACCTCTAACCCTTTGAGCTACGAGCAGCAATACAAAGAAAAATCAAGAAAAAGTAAAACACATAAGAGGGGTGGAAAAACAAAGGTCGAGTTGATAATTCATGCATCCATAATTGCTCCCTCCTCAAATCAATACACTCAAGATGTGGATTTCCCCATCATGCTCGCCCCTTTGAGTTCCATCATCATTATTAACTAAGAACTATTGATTGAAGCATGGACCAAGGACATGTCACTATCCCTTAGGGGCTGGAAGCAAATAATAGGGTAGTCTGTTAACCACTCATACCTAGGGAGGTAATACCATTGCAAGTTCAAAGCCCTAATTTTGGAAGGGAAGACTTGTATGAAGTGTCAAATTTCCCATTTCTTGCAAGCTTGATTCACTTAGATGAAAAAATGATTAAAAGTACCTAATGGTGAAGGTTGCAGTACTCAATATTGCGTGTCATTGACAGGTGGTTCCATCCATGGTTTGGTGAACATGACTGGGGCCCAAGTCCTCTAGAGGAACATATTGACACCCACAGGTGAGGCAGTTGATAGCCATGGGACTCTGAGTAGTTGTAGAACATTAGTTGCATCCTTGGGCACCTCCATCACCCACAACATTCCATCACTTTCCCCTGCATTGTTGACTTTTATTGGATGATGCACTTAGACCAGCATGCCCACTGTTGGCTTAACATTGATCAAAGGGAAGGCATTTGATTCACCACCCTGAATGCCCTCAATGTTGGGGCAGAGACAGGGATTTTGACCACTTGAAGACCCATTAGACTACTTTTGAGCCCCAAAGTCAAAATTGGGGTCCATAAAGGGAGATTGACAAATATTTAGGGGCCAACCCCCAAAGGATGATTTTAGAGCGCTTCTACACATTTCATGGCACCCCAGAAGGGCATCCATGACCTCAACATTCTCTTCCTAACTATTCACACGTGTGGAAAAAAATTATGTTTTGTTATTGGCTACTTTGTCGGCTTGTGACCTAGTTTGTAATACCTCATCATTTTATGATTTTTAGGGGCATTAGGCTAAAAGTAGGATTCAAATTCCTCATATAAGTAGAGAAATCATTCATTGTATCAAATCACCATCACATCACTTGGAATTTCAGCCTTCTTGGGCTTTTCAACTTCTTTTCTTGTGTAGATTTTGTATCTATGAATGCATTTTAATATTTGGGGCCGATTTTGATTATCTTTGGAGCTATTCGTTGGAAAAATGGATGAAATATTTGCATGTTATCTTGTAAGTGTACCGAATTATTGAACATTTATTTTCTTCATGCCTAATGTATGGAATAATGTTGATTCTAGGTTATGTTAATTGTCCCATAATCTGTTGAAGAGATATTGAATGTTATATAGATGATCTATTGCACGCATTACTCATACATAACATGTGAATGAATTTCCTATAGGTGAACTCTTGGCAGCTCTCCCATGAAAAGTCCATTATCAATTGCATAGGTAAATGATTCAAGTTTATTGCTAGGGAATCAAATTTTCGGCCTCCTTGAAAACATTTTAGCTGATTTATCACATTATAGACTCCATACTCCCAAGGAACAAGGAATTGGTCTACTTGGTTGGAGATCAAACATCTTTCTAATCCATAAATTCTCCTTTTCCATCCGGCCTCTTAAAGGATAAGCTCATACACTAGGGCTTGGTGTGAATCCCTAGACAAGGGGTATTTTGGTGGTTAGAGAGCCTAAACATCAAGATGAGGGTATTTTCCAAAGTATGAGGGTATTTTGGTGGTTGTTAATGCCATCATGGATCTAGCGAGGCTGCAAGAAATATAAACATTGGTTGAGTATCAACGAAGGAAAGATCTAGAGATACTATTACAAATGTAGTTATACCACAAAAGGATATGAACTTAAAATGCCACCAATGAATACGACAACAGTCAACATTGGCATGGAACAATCTCGGGGGTGAGTGACCAACTGATGATAGAAATTTTGGACATCAATTCCTAGCTAATGAGAGAATGAGAAACGAAAAATGAAATAAGGAAGAAACACAAAGAAAGAAGAAGGAAAGAAAGGTAATGATGACACTTGAGAAGTAATAGCATAGTCAGGAAGTAAGAGTTTAGAGAAGAATACATTAGATAGATGATTTAGGAAAGAATCCCCTAGCTGCAGTCTAGAGGATGCAACCACCAATACCAATGTTTTTAATAGATAACTAGCAAATAGCATGGTGAATAGTACCACCTAGGAATAAGTTATATTGAGTCGGGCCCTACTCAATACAACGACCTAGATAGAATTAATCATTCGCGAGGTGACCGAGAATAAATGATACAAAAGGCAAAAAGATAATGGAAAAAGAGAAGAAATGGAAAAAAATAATTCCCATCATTACAAGGAAAGTTTTATAGGTTAGGTCTAGATCCACAAATCTCATTTAAAATATTTTATACGCAATCATTGATGCACAACAAAATTACAAGGATCAATTGTAAGCAATACAATGACAAGGAGGTATAAGCAAAGAAAAAAGAAATGGGAAGAACCCAATATGTTAAGTGAAGTTGAAAATGAGGAGATAGTAGAAAAAATGAGATAAGTGTATTGATGCCCAAAAAATGACCATTGAAGTGCTATCCCACCTCGTTCTAGGATTTGTACATACACTGGCCTAGAGATCTCTTTACTAGGAATTACATAGATTCATAACTCTCACAAGTTCTTCTCAATTGCTGTAATTTCTTAGGGACATGGCCATAATTTTCACATGGGTTCCATCTCCATAATTCATCACAATCATACCGTGGTAAACCCTAAACCCTAAACCAGAGCAATGGAGAGGCCTATTGGAATGAATATTTCAACAAAGATCAATCACGAGGAGGTCTCAAAGAGTTTCTTATAATTCTCAAGATGCAGAGTTTCAAATATTCATTTTAAAGGGAGATTTTCTTGCCACACTCTAGCGGAAAGGTTTCAAAGATTGAAGATTCAACCTAGAAAACACCCGCACAAAAGGTAGAGCTCCATAGCTTGAAATTTGTGGATGCCCCACAATTCAGAAAAGCATCTACATACAACACAAAATCCCCAAAAAGTATCCATGCATAACCAAAAAACATCCATGTAAATTTTCCACATAATTTTGTGTGGATAGATGGCCTACTATAACTCCACGACTACACCTTTTTTTATGCAGACTGTTGGACAAATAGAAACATCAAATATATAATATGATCAATGGACATCCAAGGGAAGAAAAAAGTATTAATGTGCTCCTTAAAATCATGAATGGGTGTTATTGATGCAAACAAGCTCAATATCTGTGATAGTTTTCAATACATATGTAGTGTTGTTTCATGCTAACATCATGTGGAATGCATTGTCAGTTTTGATGATTTTCTAGTAGATTATCTCATAAATTCTCCACTACTTGAATGCATATATCTATCAACCATATGCTTAGAAATTTAGGCCAATGCTTAGGTCTTGGAATCATATGCGATGTATCTTTGGCGCCCATGGCATATATAGGATTTCCAATAAGAAAATACAGGACATGATTTCCTAGTATATTATCTCACCAATTCTCCACTACTTGAATGCATGTATCTATCAACCATATTCTTAGCAATTTAGGCCAATGCCTCGGTCTTGGAATGATACGTGATGTGTCTTTGGCGCCCATGGCATGTGTAGGATTTCCAATAAGGTTAGAACAAGAGCAAATACAGGTCATTGCTTGATGTCTTCAAATGCTCCATGTTGTATGACACCCCAGTTAAAATGGACTTGGTCATAATTCAGTACTTTAACAAGACACAGGAAAATTTTGCAATAATCTTTTTGAAGATAATTTACCTTTTCCACAAAGTATTTAAAGTCATGACTATTCTCCAATGGTGGCATAATTACAATGATTGAAAACTTTATTGGATCAATGTTGAGTTCGTCTTGGTTCACATGAAATCCAAGATAAACAAGTTTTGTCTACCCAAATGTAAAAAATTTCATATTCATAAGTAATTTTTCTAATTGTAATGTTGTAAGCACTTGGTCCAAACGTTGCAAGTAGTCCTTTTAAGTTTTAATAGAAACATATCATCCAAGTGCATGATCACAAGAGAGTCAAAATATGGCTTAAGCACTTAGTTCATCACCCTCATTTCCATTGAAGGGAAAATGATAAGATCTAATGGCATCATCAATTGTTCAAGCGATCATTGTCACATTTTCGAAGACATCTTTCTTATATCTAGTTGCTTGATATAGATTTGGTGGTTGCCAAAATTCAAATCAATCTTACTAAACAATGGTTTACTACCAATTTGATCTAAATAGGAGGGCACTAGCAAAACTAGTCCAACCGCAATTTAAGTTGCAATGAGTTCAACTTAATATACATTGACGCTAATATATGACAACAAATATCTTCACTTAATCCATACATAATTAAAAGATGTGGTCACAAAACATGGGCATTATAATATTGGACAATAAATCAGCTCCAAACTTTCCTTCATAAATTTATAATGTAAAATAAGATATGTATAGCATGAAGCATAATAAAAACAATAGTAAATCAACCCCTTTATTGTTGAATTTCCATGACCTTGGGTCTAGGTTAGAGTCTTAAATCACTAATGCTACCAAACCAAGAATCTCAACCATGAACTACTTTGCACATCGGAAAATATAAAGGAGTAAATCACATATGCACAATATACACAGTTTTAAACAAAATTGTACAATAATGTAAAATCACCAATCTTCGTTATATTAAACCAAATTTGAATAATACAATAGCCTATGATATACAAGATACAACGGAAAACACAATGTCATATCTCGTCCTCCCGGTCCTTCACTTTCGTACTGCTCACTAGTAGTGCCTTAGTCCATCAAGTCATCTAAACATCGAGACTCCAGAAGGGTTGCCACCTATATTATTGCACGCCCATTTGTAGAATGTACATGGGTTGTTCTAATCTGCTCTCTAGGGTGGCCAATACCCGAGCTCCAAACTGTCAAGCTAGCAACAAATTTTGTCCATCAAAGTGTTGCACTTCGGAAACCAAACTTCACCCAACCTTTAGCTGCTCTTCGTCTTTCAAGTTAGCTCGTCTAGGGATTCTTTGGGTAGCCAACATGCTGCCCTCCAACAAACTTGGGCACCCAATCCAATCACTGTTGAATCGGTTCCTAATATGACACTGCACCACCTCGGAGAGTCATTTACATGGCATCAACAGGCTGCAAAAAATCCTAATCCAAATTGGTCACACCTTGACCCAATACACCTCCACAAACATTGTTGTTATACCACACTGCACTGCTGCACCTTTGGTTAGGGAATCACCTACAACCCTACTCCTCCACACAACTTAGCAAGCAAGCCCTTCTAGGGCTACAGTCCACCAAGGGGACACTCCTCCACACCCACATTGCTCTTCTTGGCTTTGTTCCTCCCTAAATGCAACACCAAGGCAACCTAGCTACTGGCTATGGCCTATGGCCTATCCTAGTAGCAAGGTATGATCGTGGCCCTCCTAAAAACCTCCACCAAACAACCCACAATAACATTGTTCCTCTTCCTTAATGTTGCAGCCTCCCTGCCTTGCAAATGCACCCAAGAACATCCCTAGAACAACCCTCAAACAACCCTCTAATCCACACATTATACCTACAACAACACAAAAATACCATGTTGTTCTTCCAGGCTCCTCCACCATGTCTTGTTGCTCCCTTGTTGCGGCCAAGGTTCCATGAAAATTTCAGAGGTATCTTTGGTGTGTATTTCCCAAAAATGGATGCTCTAAATGACTCATTTTCACCCTTTATTTATAAACAAACAAAGGGGCTTCATAAAATGTCATAATTTGGGCTGCCAACTGTCATGATCCTAAAACACCTGAGGCAGACCTACATACACACTTGTAAACCCATCATTAATCTTCAAAAATTCATATCTCCACTTCTACAACTTGGAATTCAACGATTCTCACAGCGTTGGATTATCCTTTCCACCCTTTATCATCTCATGCCATCACATATAGAAATGTGCTTTCGGAAACCTCCTAAACTACACAAATCAACATTTACATTATTGGGGAAAGTTATATATAATTAGCTAATTGAATATAATTTCTAGTATGTTCATATTCTCTCCTTTACATAATTGACTAAATTTCAAAGAGGAAGAAACAAGGAAGGGAGATGACCAAATGTTGTTGTTGGTTTTTGTGCATGAACTATTAACTTGTCCATGCACCTTAGCACACTATGTTGTTTTGTTGTGTCTGCTACAAAGAAAACATACCAAAGTTGCATGAAAATATTTGTGGGACTAAACTTCTTATGACCAAGTTGCAACATCATGGTATGCAATTGCCAATAAGGAATATCAAATCCCTTGCAAGACAAAACCATTTTCTATTTGATATGAGTTAATCACTCACATGTGAATTCCATGGTTGAGGTTGTTGCACTATTCTATGCATTCGATACAATGATCAAATTTGCATTCTAATACAATTATAGTTAAACATCTCTTTAGCTCAACCCCCAGCCATGAACTCAACTGGTTTCTAACTCCTTCGAGATCACAAATATTTACCATGAGTTACTACGCGAGAATATCACTATGACAAACATTCTTCATTTTTCACTAACACCTATTGATAGAAGGGTGGACCAAGGACATGTCACTTTCACTTAGGGGTCGGAAGCACCTAATAGGGTAGTCTATTAACCACTCCTACCTAGGGAGGTAACACCATTGCAAGTTCAAAGCCCTAATTTGGGAAGGGAAGGCTTATATGAAGTGTCAAATTGCCCATTTCTTGCAATCTTGATTCACTTAGATACAAAAATTATTAAAAGTACCTAATGGTGAAGGTTGTAGTACTCGATATTGTGTGTCATTGACAGGTGGTTCCATCCATGGGTTGGGAAACATGACTGGGGCCCAAGTCCTCTAGAGGAACATATTGACACCCATAGGTGAGATGTTGATAGCCATGGGACTTCGAGCAATTATAGAGCATTAGTTGCATCCTTGGGCACCTCCATCACCCACAACATTCTAGCGCTTTCCCCTGCGTTGTTGACTTTTATGGGATGATGCAATTGGACAAGCATGCCCCCATTTGTCTTAACATTGATCAAAGGGAAGGAAATTGATTCAACACCCTAAATGCCCTCGATGTTTGAGAAAAGACAGGAATTTTGACCACTTGGAGACCCATGAGACCACTTTTGAGTTTGTTACCACTCAAACTACTAGGGGACCTAAAAGGGGTTCCTAAGAGTGCAACTACTAGACTAAGGGAAATGGCGGAGGCTTAGCCCACTGTCACCACGGCTAAGACTCCCTTCTCTTTATGGAATTTTGTCAATGGGAGGAGTCCCGAATTTTTTGGGAAGCCACTTATAAAGGATATTTCAATGAATAGGCATGAAGTGGTCCCATAAACACTTTCCCGGGAGGCGGTGAAGAATGGAACTTGCTTGCTCTTTAAGCAAGGGACTTGTCTTCCAAGGGAAAGGGGATGAGGGTTGGAGGGCGAGGATGAAGGGTAAAACTTGAAGAGGTACTTCTCGATCCCTAAAATCCAATAATAACTTGGATTCCCATTCTAGTCCTTGATGAATAATTTTTAACGAGAAATGGGACCACACGAGACCAAGTGGACCCAGCCCATGTTCAGGGATGGAATATAGCAACCAATGAGGCTCTTATCGTGGAAAAGGTGAGGGGGAAGGACCAAACAAGAATTTTTTCTTCAAAAGGTCAAATTGATCTTGCCAGGTGCTAGCCTTGGGAAACACAGGGAAGAACTTGGTCCTAGAGCTAGGGGTTGAGGTACCGGGAGATTCCACCATTAGAATTGGCCCAAATTCAGAGGAAAGCAAGGGGACCCACCACCGCAGTTGCCTGTATGAGATTGAAGTTTTCCTGTGGCTATATTCTTGAGAATTTGATGCCCTAGGAAACCTTATGGGTTTCCTATGGGGCGAGACCTGGGAAAAAGGGGAAAAAGTCAAACAATATGGGAAATTGACCACCCTTTTGTGAGGGACCAGTGCCTAATTCACTTGGGGATATGGATTCAAGGATGATAATGAGTAAGAACTCCGTTTCTTGATCAAGGAGGCCCAAAAAGTTAGCTTCGTCCAATGTTAAGGGAAAGGTAAGAAAAGTGACCTTCAAGCATTTATACTTCATACAAATTATGCAAACCTATCGAGAAAAAATGATCTCTGAGACATTTCATTCATCTAACAATGGCCCATACATAGAAATCCAGTAGTATGCAACAAAAAGAAAAATAGCATCAAGCTTACACTTATAATGTTAAAGAGTATATCCAACTGGCATCAATTTGTACATAAGAAGCTCCAAGGTAGAAATAACCCAAATCCATCATCAAAATTCATCCATTATCCAAAAGTATCTACCGAGGAAAAAATGTGAGTTTCTCTTAATAGAGAGAGATCCCAAAACAAGTGATGAAACAAATGAATGTAGCTAACATCAATCTATACCATCCTAAGGTGTTCAAATTAGCCTATGGACCTACATTAGCCCCTAATGATGAAATAATGTGCCAATAAAACCCCTATTAGTTACAAGCCCACCAAAATAGCTCATAAATGGAAAAAATAAGCCTCACAAGGGCCAAATAATAATATGTACATGTCATGGGCCCCTTCAAAGGCATAATAATGCCTTGAAGTGCCATAATGAGGAATAAATTCCTCGGAATATTGATAGACAAGGGGGTGGCCCCTTTTTCTCCATGTAGTAGACCTGTGGTGCTCCCAGTGGGTGTGGGGGCACACAAATGACCCCATGGGTCTCAACTCTCCATATGAATCAGAGATGCATGTGGATCCTTTGCAAGGGATTGAATGATGGAATGAATGTTGCCATGAAATCGTACATGTCTTGGGACACCTACTAAGAGTGTGGGGCTCCTATGGAGCCTGTTGGGAATAGTGTACCAAGAACATCACCATCGTCCCAAAAGTGGATCGCTAGTAGTCCCTGAAAATCAATGAGGATCCGTGGAGTGTTGTCTGCTACTATGGAGGTCCATTTCTCTCTACGAAAACCATATGTGTGTCAATGTAGCTCTCTGGGGGTTATGATCCCGTATAGGGAGACCAAACCCAAATGGAAACCACCTGCAACCCTGTATAAGATCCAATGCGTCGCCTAGGCTTCCAGTACAACTGGTCATTAGAATAATTGTGTAAAAGAGCTTACAAATCATGGATAACAAAGTAGACACTTCACAATGGCATGCCCTTCCGTACTAGACTTTGGCATGTGCTAGTGTCTCCATACTCCAAAGGGGGTTAACCATGTACCTTATTAAGTGGTTTCAACCTTTAAAGGGGATAGTAGGTCCAAGGTGTTGAGCCCTAAAAATGTCCTTTCCTTTCATCAAATTTCACTTCATTCCATTTTTCCTTTATTAGCTATAGGCTTAAAAGATCTATAAGAATGATTAAAATCACTTAAAGAATGCATGCAATGACTGACTTATTATACTTTTGTGGTTTTGTTGTCATAGTGATTTTTGAACAGATTAGCTACAGAATGCAGTCATGCTGTAGCTAGTCGCATATTCCGTATCCATATTTATGTTTACACAGGTTACATGTTTCATTTGAGGGAAAGACGCATATGGTTAAATTCCAGAACTCTCCTACATCATTCCTTTTCCTCCACGAAGGCTGAGCAAAAATCTGAAAGTGGTTATGCACGTGGACAAGCCAAAACCAAGAAGTAGACTTCTACAAGAATAAGGTCTCTACAGGTGTCTTCAACAAAATACGAGTCCTCAACAGGAGTTCTAGTTCAATTTTGATTATAAAAGACGCCTATGCCTATTTCTACTCAATGACAGTTATGTATTTTCTTATAAAAATAACTCGGTGAATCGAGAAACAGTTAGTTGATGTTTTGTTGTTAGTTCTCAAAGACTGTGATACTCTGTTTCTGAGCGTTTTTCCTTTAATGAAAGAAGTATAACTTTGATGCATGATCTGAAGCAACTTTAAGGAGTCAAGGATTCGTGTACCACTATGATGGTAGAGGGCCCCTACCATCCGAAAGGCTTTGTGCATATTTTCTAGATAAGTGACCTTTAACTCTGTTTTGTTCTTAACTTAGGCAGTTTTCTGAGTTTATCCTCTTGCATCATACTTATGTCATTTACTTACATCGAATATTACAGTCAATCTTGTTCTCATGAGCTGTTCCAATATATCACTAATGCGTGAATGAGATATAGCTGTAGTACTCTTGACTTAATTGCATTTTAATTCTATTATTTAACTGCATTTCAGTCATGTTAATTAGACTTAAAAGACCCTCATTATTTTATAAGCTTCTCTTGTTATTAACTTCTTCTAACACATCATTATCATATGAACAAGAATTAGTTATATCATTTTGAGCTCTTGACTTTTCTGCAATTTCTCATAATTTTACAAACAACCTTTTTCCCAAGTTGTTCCAAGAGATCTATAACCTTTGAACGAGGCTTAATAGTAACATTTTGAGTTGCACAATGAGTTAATTCTAGTGTCATAAGTTATTTTAGCATAGGGTTCCTTACTATGTTGTAGATAATATTTTCTCAAAATGTTCCAACAAATTTCTAACAATGGATGAGATTTTCTCTGTGATATTTTAAGTTTTTGTTTACTAAAGAGAACCTCATTACATCAAACTAATCATTTTTTCAGTTTGTTCCAACATACCTCTAAATGAATTGGACTGAGTTTAATGTTATGAGTTATTTTTCTTATCAGCTTTACAATCTGTGGATTAGCATTTTCTGTTCTTAAGTGCCATTTATAGTTTAGAATAGATTTTATTCTGTTTTAGTGTGATCAGTAACTTCTCTTTGCTAGCAATTCAGTTCTTTTCCCCTTAGTATAAAAACACAAAACCAAAAACACTAGAAAAACACTAAGCACAACGAAGTAGGAAGAAGATACCTAGGCACATATGGTGCACTTCACTTCAACAGTTTACTAGCCCTGGTTGACAATTTATGACATCAATTTAGGAACACTAAGTTGAGTAGAAATTTTGGCACCGTTGCCGGGGAAGTGTAACTAGGTAGCCTTATTTCTTACCTCTCAAAAACAATGATATGCATAGAGAAAGAGACTCAAGGGGTAGATTTATAAGAAGCAGAAGCTCGATTCCTAGAATACCACTTGTTCCACCAAGACCAAGAGGCAACACACCTCCAACTCAAACCCACACCTCCAACTCAAACCCACATCCCATACTATAATGATCACAGACTCCCGGAAGACTTAAGATCATATATTCCATCAGAAAGACCTTCCACTTCATCCACTGAACCTGTCTTAGAAGAAGATTCAAGGACCCCTGCTAGAGACATAAACTTTTCCACTTCCACAGAAGAATCAACCATGGCAGAAGAAGGGGGAGGAGGAGTCTTTAATGGAGAAAATACACTATTTGTAGGAGGTAGAGGTAGAGGTAGAGGAGAAGGAGGTAGAGGTGCAAAAGGAGAAGGAGGTAGAGGCGAAGAAGGAGGCAGAGGAAGAGGTAGAAGGGAAATGGGAAGCTCTTTTGGGTTTCCTATAGTAAATGAAGAAACCAATGCAACTATGAAAAATATTTCACCCTCTGTCATTCCAAACTTTTATGGACTCAAAAATGAAGATCCTGAAACCTTCCTATTTGAATTTGAAGTCCTATGTAGAACCTATGATTACTTACAAGATGCTCAAAAACTTAAACTATTCCCTTCAACATTGAAGGGAGCAGCATTAAAATGGTTTATGAGTTTAATCAACAGTTCTATTAGGACATGGGAAGACATGAAACAGGAATTCTAGAGAGGTATTTGGATTAATGTATGCCAGTCAACCATAAGGAGGAAGTGTTTAAAATGCTACAAAAAGAGGATGAAAATCTGGAAGATTTGTTGGAAAGGTTTAACTATAATATCAAGAGAGCAAAAATGGAAAACTTAGATGAAGATACTTTGAAAGCTCTCTTGTTGAAGAAAATTAGGGATGAATGGCTAGATATCCTTAATATGATGGGAAAAGGGGATATATCTTAGCTCACATTACCTGAAATAGCTGAATTATGTATCAACCTTTCAAGAGGGAAATCTAAAACTGTAAAAGGACCAAGAGACCCTGCTCTTGCAAGGGCAAGTAAGTCTGCTTCTGGGACAGTAAGTAGGGCAGAAATAGGACATATGATTGATGAATTCAAATTTGACATTTTAGGGAGTCTTAGTGAACAAATAGAAACCCTTAAGTTACAAAACAAGAAAAAAGCTGAATCTGATGCCTTAGCAATCTTTTGTCCCAAATGTAGAAAGAAGCATGCCTTGAGAGAGTGCCCTTTGGATGCAAAAATAGTAGAGACTTGTGTAATTTGTTCAGAAAAACATGAGACCAAGAGTTTTCCTTCACTTCTTGGTCTTAAAGTTGTCTTTCAATAAGAAACCCCTACAAATTCCACAGAATCTCTCAATTTTTTCTCTAGGAGGCCTTGGCAAGGACCTCAAACACAAGGATTCCATGATCAGCTGTATAATCAATCCCCACCAAATTGGAATTCTTGGCAGCAACCTTGGCCCCAATTCCAAAATCAATCTCAAACTTGGGCACAAGGAGCACAAAATCCCTATGGAAGATACTCTTAGTATTATCAATATCCACCATCTTATCCACCATATCCAAATTTCCCTCCTCAACAAAATCCACAACATCAAAATCCACCACTTCCATTACCATTCCCTCAGAAAGCAAATCAGTTACCTGCCTAACCCATACCAAACCCCAACAATAAAAATCCTCAGAACACATACATGATAGAAGGCCAACAATTCCCAACCTATTTGATTACTCCGTTAGACCTTAACGATGTTCAACTTAGGTCTGGAAGAATACTTGAAAAGAAGAAACCTTCTGTAATCATACAAGAGCAAAAAAACTCTGAGGAAGATTCTCTATGGGTAAATAAAAGTCTTGAAGAGAACACATCTTTTCAAGACCCAAATATTGAAAAATCAAAACAAAAAGAACCAATAATTTCAACTCCTATATTAAAGCAGCCATCAACATTCACTTCTACACCTCCCTTTCCAGAAATATTACAAATTGATAAGGGTGTAGAAAAACAAATTATGGTGCCTGATTATGATTTCCTAGATGAACTAAGGAATGTCTATATTAAGATCCCATTACTACAAGCCATCAAGGAAATTCCAATCTTAGCAAAGACAATAAAGGAGTTGAGCATGAAAAAAATAGGAAAAAGAATAAAAGAGACAAAGAGAATTCAACTGGCAGGAAAAATAACAGACATCATGATGGGTAAGATTGCTATTCCAAAGTATCTAGACCTAGGAAATCCAGTTGTTAAAATACACATCAATGGAACTGAGATCCAAAACACACTTATTGATTTAGGAGAAGCAATCAATATCACGAGTAGACAAATCATGGATAAACTAAAACTTCCTAATCTTCTTTTTACACCCACATTATTACAATTAGCAGACAGATCTGTGATTAAACCTGATGGGGTAATAGAAGACATTCCAGTGCCCTTAGATTCTTGGGAGTATCCTGTGGATTTTATGATCTTAACTCCTAAAAATAATCTAGGAGGACATCCTATTATATTAGGAAGACCTTGGTTTGCTACAGCAAATGCTTTCATTAGCTGTAGATCCGGTGATATGTACATCTCTGATGGTAGTTCAACCAAGAAATTTACCTTGTATCCTCCAGCAAAAACAATTACAGAATTAGATGATACTCAATGGAATGAGGATGAAGAAGACATACAACCTCTCTTCACAATTTCAGAAATTAGTGAAGATAGCGAGATTCTAAATACCTTAGAAAATTTTGAATCCTCTTCGGAATAAAAACATGAACAATTTCAAGAAGAATCCAACATTGAGTTTTTATCATCAAGACAGATGTCTCTTTACTCCATGGATAAATTTGGCAGCTCTACAATTGAGATATTTCTAGGTAAAACTCTAAACATAAACAAGAACCTAGAGAAATCTCAACAAGAAAAGATAGTCAAGATATTACAGAGACATTCTTCTGCATATGCATGGGAGTACACTGATATGAAAGGGATACGCCCTAAGACTTGCACTCATCACATCTACATAGAGGAAAATTGTAAACCAATTAGACAACCTCAAAGACGGATGAATCCAAACCTTAGGGAGACTGTTAAAGAAGAATTGTAGAAATTGTTAAATGTCAACTTTATCTATCCCATTTCAGATATTCAGTGGGTTTCTCCTTTGGTAATTGTGCCAAAGAAAAATGGTAAATTGAGGTTATGTATTGACTACCGGGAATTAAACAAAGCTACTCTTAAAGATCATTTTCCCCTACCTTTCATAGATCAGGTGTTAGATACATTAGCTGGAAAAAATTACTTCTCATTTTTAGATGGGTTTAGTGGTTATAATCAAATCCAAGTAGCACTGGAAGATCAAGAAAAAACCACATTTACCTATCCTTGGGGTACCTATGCTTACCGAGTATTTCCATTTGGACTATGCAATGCACCCGCAACATTTCAAAGGGCAGTACTAGGAATCTTTTCAGATCTAATACATGATTGTGTAGAGGTATATATGGATGATTTCACAGTTTATGGAAACACATTTGAAGAAGCCTTAGCAAACTTGGAAAAAGTTTTAAAGAGATGTAAAGAAGAAAATCTTTCACTAAGTCATGAGAAGTGTTTTATGATGTTTACTGAAGGAATTGTTTTGGGGCATCACATTTTAGGGGATGGGATTAGAGTTGATGAGTCAAAAGTTGAAGTCATCTCTAACTTATCTGTTCCAAGTTGTCAAAAAGATGTTAGGAGTTTTCTAGGATTTACAGGGTATTATAGAAGATTTATAGAAAACTTCACTAAGATAGCATCTTCACTTTTCAAATTACTTACCAAGGACTATGAATTCAAGTGGAATCCTAATTTCCAGTTAGCCTTTGAGACCCTGAAAACAAAAATCTCTGAAGCACCTATTTTAAGGGGACCTAACTGGAAATTACCTTTTCATATTTCAAAAGATGCCTCAGATACAACTTTAGGAGCTGTATTGGGACAAAAAGACCTGATTCCTTATGCCATCTACTATACAAGTAAAAATTTGACCCCTTCCAAGTTAAATTATACTGTAACTGAAAAAGAGTTCTTAGCTGTTGTTCATGCCATAAATAAATTCAGACACTATATAACAGGCTATGAAACTTTTGTTCACACAGATCACTCTGCAATTAAATATCTAATGAACAAATCAATTACTAATGGCAGAGTCATAAGATGGTTATTACTTTTACAGGAATTCAATATCACCATTCTAGATAGGCCTGGGAAACAAAATACAGTAGCTGATTTCCTATCTAGACTCCAAAACATTAAAGACAATACTCCAGTTGAAGATCAATTCCCTGATGAATATTTTTTTCAATTTCTACTCAAACTCCTTGGTTTGCTGACATTGCTAATTATCTAGTTTCAGGGAAATTTCCTTCAATAATGAATGCAAGAGACAAAATAAAGATCATTTATGACAGTGCAAAATATTCATGGGTTGCTAATGAGTTATACAAAACAGGTCCAGACTTTATCATTAGGAGATGTGTTCGAGAAGATGAGATGCCTAATATCCTCAAGGCATGTCATGATGAGCCTTGTGGTGGACACTTTGCTGATAAAATGACAACTTATAAGATCCTTCATTTAGGATACTATTGGACATCCCTTTTTAAAGATGCTAAAGAGTATGTGAAAAGGTGTGACAGCTGCCAAAGGGTAGGGAAACCTTCTCCTTCAGGTGAGATGCCATTGCCGCCTCAGGTACATATTGAACCTTTTGAGAAATGGGCTTTAGATTTTGTAGGACCTATTAGTCCTCCATCAAGACAAAAGAAATATATATTAGTTTGCACTGATTATGTTACCAAATGGGTAGAGGCCAAGCCATTACTTTCTGCTACTGAAGCATCTGTAGTTAATTTTCTTTTTGAAGATATTTTTACTCGTTTTGGTGTCCCAAGAGAAATTGTTACAGATCAAGGAGCTCAATTCACATCAAGGCTAGTGGAACAAATGGTGGAGAGGTACAAAATCAGACACAGAAAATCTACTCCCTATCATCCACAAGCAAATGGCCAAGTGGAATCTACTAATAAGGTCATTGAAGGGATCCTAACAAAGACTGTTCATTTACATAGAAGAGATTGGGAAAACAGGCTTCCTGAAGCCTTGTGGGCCTATAGAACTACATGGAGAAGCACAACAGGTCATACCCCTTACGAACTTGTTTATGGAAAACAAGTCTTGTTTCCCATAGAGTTTCAGATTCAAACTTTTAAAATGGAAGTCCAGCTAGGACTTGATCTAACAGAAGCACAAAAGCACAGATTGGAGTAGATTAATGAATTGGATGAGATCAGACAGGATGCAGTCTAGAAAACAAATATAGTCCAACAACAAAGGACTAGATGGAATGATAAGTACATTAATGAAAAGAAATTCAAAGAAGGTGATTGGGCCCTCTTGTTTGATTCAAATTTCAAATATTTTCAAGGTAAATTCCAAACACATTGGCTTGGGCAATACGAAATTGTGAAATTTTTTGACAATGGAGCAATAAAAATCAGGACAATAGATGAAGATAAAGTGACTTTTCTTGTAAATGGTCATAGATTGAAACTGTATCATAAGCCACTTTCAAGAGAAGAATTTGTCAAGAGATTCCAGTAGAACAGTGATGTGAAGTTAATGAAGAAGAATCCTTCTTCTTCATCAACTTAATTGTATTTTATGAAATCAGATGCAAAAAAAAAAAAAAAGTATAAACATGAAAACTAATAATTGATTAGCATGTTTATACAGAAAAGATAAGTTGAAAATCAGAATCCTTCTGACACTTTAGCTTTTCAAAATTGTCTTTTTCCTGCAAACAACTATCATAAAATCATAAGTGCAGGCTCATTTTACATATCACATTCCACTTATGATCCATTTCATTCCATCATATCTCACTTCATCCATATTTCATTCACTCCATTCATCCATACTTCATTCACTCCATTTCATGATTCATCTCATTTCATTTCAGATTTTCAAAATTGATCTTTTTCTGCAATTGAGTATTACAAATCATAAGTTTCAGGCCACTTTTCATATTTCATTCCACTCCATATTTGTGATCCATTTCATTCCATTATATTTCACTTCATTCATGCTTCATTCCACTATATTTCATGATCCATTTTTTTTTCATACTTCATTCCATCCATATTCAAATAATTTCATTCCATGTCTCAAAGCTTTTACAGGTACATTCTATAGCCAGATGTTCTGCAGCCAAACATTCTGCAGCCAGATATTCTGCAGCCAACCATTCAGCAACCACTTGTTCAGTAGCAAATTGATCCTGCACCTACTTCAACAAGAAAAATCAAAAGGATTATGAAGACTAAAAGATCAATAATTTTCAGAGGAAAGACAAAGCATATTAAAACAGTAAAAATCAAAATAAAGGCTAAGGTAAAATTGTGTGAAATTATTATGATAGCAGATTATGAAAGATATAGTATGGTTAAGTCATATGTATGTTTCATAAAGTTATTTTGATTATTCGTATTGATCAAGCCTATCATAAAATCCTTGAACAAATCCCTTCCATTCCACTCCATATCAAATCATCATTTATTAAAAGCTAACAGTCAGTACTTGAAGTGACCTATTAGGTCACATCACTAACCCGAAATATTCATTGATTATTTTGAAATCCTCATGAGAATTCTTCGCGGTCTTTTACTCTGTGACAACTCTCAAACTCAATCATTAGTATGATTTACCCTCACCGTATTTCACTCATCCCATATCCACTTCATGTCATTTTTCCATAGCCAATTCCTGTCTGCAGAAACAGAGAAGTCATCTTTAGGGTGAAACAACCCTCTACAGCCATTTTTACCGCAGATAGGAGAGCAGTAACATAGCAGTAAATTCAAGTTGAGGAAAAGAAGCCATGGGACTTATTGTAAGGTCCGAGCCAGTCGGAACCAAATATCTAGAAGGTTACCCATAGATTAAAGATATGTTACAGCAGGTTGGATGGCTAAAGTTTTTGGAGAAGTTCAATGGATTTCACAAGGAGGTTACCAAGTCATTTGCCCAGTCATTCAAAGGGTCAGAAGTTGAAATAGGTGATGTCAAGTTCATTATCACAGAATCCTTCATCGCAGAAGCAACAGAGTTGCCAAGGCAAGGTGAACGATGGTTTAAAAACAAAGAATTTCACAATGAAGCATGTAGACAGATGCTAAAAACACCAGGTATGGATATTTCCGTTTTCAAGAAAGGCATTCCTAGTTCAGCCTTGAAAAATAAATGGCGAAATATGTTGCTAATTCTACAAAATTTTATAACCTGTGAAGGAAGGTTTGGCACCCTATATGTTTATCACATTCGGCTTATGATGAATTTTCTAGATGAAGAGATAAATTTACCCTTTTTCTTGCTCCAAAGCCTAAAGAGGATGGCTACTAATGTCCAAAAAAGGGTTCAGTTCTTGGAAACCACCTTATATCATCATGGCCTAGTTAACATTCTAATTGAGCATCATTTGAAAAAGGTAGGAGACAGTTGGGATGAGTTCCTCTTGAGTAATCCTTTTGAAGAACCTAAAGAAACTATGTCTGAAGGAAAACTTGTAAGAAGAAGCAGGAGAGGAAAAATTGCCAAATCTGTTGAAATTAAAACTGATAAAACAATGCAAGAAGACAGTGACGAGATTATCTCTAAAAAAATGGCCAAAATCAAGGAACAACTCAAAAAGGAAAAGATAATAAGAAAGGATGCTAAGAAGAGAGGTGAGGGACCATCTAAACTGAGAAGAAGTCATAGGCTTAAAGGCATATTGAAGAAGACAGGAGTTAAACAAACAGGAATCATAGATATTGAAGATGAAGAGACACCGATTGACAGATCTCCTGAGTACCAGTACGAAGAAAATCCTTATAAAGGAACTCCGGAAGTAGACCCAACCCAACAACAGATCTATAATTATGTTGAATCATTAGAAAAGAGAGCCCCAGAAAACAGAGAAAAAACTCCTAGCCCACGAGAATCTTCAATTGAAGTGCTAAGAAGAGACAAATATGAATTGGAAGTACTCAATAGGCATATAAAAAATGAAAATGAAATTTTTAGGGAACAAGTCAAACTGAAAAGTGACATGAACACAACTCTCTCTCTCTGCAAATGGAAAAATTGTACAAGGCTAGTGAGAAACTGAAGAAGAAAAACAAGAAGTTGAATAGGGCACTTATAAATCTGAGGTTCAAATTGGTCATAAGGAAGCCTAGGATGCCATTGAACACCAAAAAAAGCAGAAAAAGGAAGCTAGATGTCTTGGCTGAAGTTTCAGAATACATGGATTGATTGCATGAGGACATGCAAAAGTGTTGCAGTGGGGGTATGTTGAGCCCTAAAAATGTCCTTTCCTTTCAAAAAATTTCACTTCATTCCATTTTTCCTTTATTAGCTATAGGCTTAAAAGATCAATAAGAATGATTAAAATCACTTAAAGAATGCATGCAATGACTGACTTATTATAATTTTGTGGTTTTGTTGTCATAGTGATTTTTGAGCAGATTTGCTACAGAATGCAGTCATTCTGTAGCTAGTCGCATATTCCGTAGCCATCTTTATGATTACACAGGTCACAGGTTTCATTTGAGGGAAATATGCATATGGTTAAATTCCAAAACTCTCCTACATCATTCCTTGTCCTCCACGAAGGTTGAGCAAAAATCTGAAAGTGGTTACGCACGTGGACAAGCCAAAACCAAGAAGCAGACTTCTACAAGGATAAGGACTCTACAGGTGTCTTCAGCAATATATGAGTCCTCAACAGGAGTTCTAGTTTGATTTTAATTATAAAAGATGCCTATGCCTATTTCTACTTAATGACAGTTATGTATTTGCTTATAAAAATAACTCAGGGAACCGAGAAACAGTTAGTTGATGTTTTTTTGTTAGTTCTCAAAGACTATGATACTATGTTTCTGAGCGTTTTTCCTTTAATGAAAGAAGTATAACTTTGATGCATGATCTGAAGCAACTTTAAGGAGTTAAGGATTCGTGTGCCAATCTAATGGTAGAGGGCCCCTACCGTCCGAAAGACTTTGTGCATATTTTCTAGATACGTGACCTTTAACTCTGTTTTGTTCTTAACTTAGGCAATTTTCTGAGTTTATCCTCTTGCATCATAATTATGTCATTTACTTACATCGAATATTACAGTCAATCTTGTTCTCATGAGCTGTTCCAATATATCACTAATGCGTGAATGAGATATAGCTGTAGTACTCTTGAGTTAATTGCATTTTAGTTCAGTTCTGTTCATTGCACTTTAGTTCTATTAGTTAATTGCATTTCAGTCCTGTTAATTAGACTTAAAAGACCCTCATTATTTTATAATCTGCTCTTGTTCTTAACTTCTTCTAACACATCATTATCATATGAACAAGAATTAGTTATATCATTTTGAGCTCTTGACTGTTCTGCAATTTCTCATAATTTTACAAATAGCCTTTTTCCCAAGTTGTTCCAAGAGATCTCTAACCTTTGAACGAGGCTTAATAGTAACATTTTGAGTTGCAGAATGAGTTAATTCTAGTGTCATAAGTTATTTTAGCATAGGGTTCCTTACTATGTTGCAGATAATCTTTTCTCAAAATGTTCCAACAAATTTCTAACAATGGATGAGATTTTCTCTGTGATATTTTAAGTTGTTGTTTACTAAAGAGAACCTCATTACATCAAACTAATCTTTTTCTCAGTTTGTTCCAACATACCTCTAAATGAATTGGACTGAGTTTAATGTTATGAGTTATTTTTCTTATTAGCTTTACAATCTGTGGATTAGCATTTTCTGTTCTTAAGTGCCATTCATAGTTTAGAATAGATTTTATTCTGTTTTAGTGTGATCAGTAACTTCTCTTTGCTATCAATTCAGTTCTTTTCCCCTTAGTATAAAAACACAAAACCAAAAACACTAGAAAAACACTAAGCACAACGAATTAGGAAGAAGATACCTAGGCACATATGGTGCACTTTACTTCAACAGTTTACTAGCCCTGGTTGACAATTTATGACATCAATTTAGGAACACTAAGTTGAGTAGACACAAGGTACATTCTTGAACGGGGGTGGTAAGTGACAAATAAGTTAAACAGAGTAGGGATTGAGTGAGGAAATCCTGGGCCATATATCGGGGCATAGAGGAAGCCCACACCAGGGTATATAATGTGTAAGAGGGAGCAATCGTGATACATGAGGTATTCTGGCCTTGATTTTTCCACCCTTCTTTATATGCCTTTTTCCTTTTATGAATTTTCTTTAATTAATTGCTCGAGGCTCAAGGATAAGAGCATGATGCGTGAGACATAGCAGTGATTACCCCTTTTAAACTAGGGTGATTCACTACCCTCCAGGGGTTTGGGACAATCATGGGTTCATGTATGAAAAAGGAGGCTCATCTAGGACCTATGGAACTAGGGTGATGGCCATGGGTAAGGGGCAGCGCTCATGACTTGGCTTTTTCCCACGTGCTAATTTTATTTTTTTCTTGACTATCTTTTGCACTTTGTGGTACAATTTACTGTTAAGTGTGGAAAATTATGCTGCTTCTTTTTCTTTTAGCTGCTTTAAACTTTGGGGCATCGTTCCAAGATTGACCCAAGGTGGGGGCAAGGGAATATGGAGGATAACCCCATGTGGAACCATGGGGGCTATGTGCATCCGGGTGAGAGAAATGATGAATGGGAGTATAATGAGTGGAAGGGGAGTAATAGATGCAGATAAAGGAGCAAGACCATGCACCCAAAGTCGGGGTTTCCCAAGTAATACCACCCTAGAACCAAATGGTCAATAAAGGAGATCCAATTGGATTAAGATGCAAGGGTAACACCCAAAAGAGATTAAGGGGACATGAACATAGAATAAGCCCACTCTTTCTGCCAAATCCACCCATCAATATGTGCCCAGGAGTATCCAAGATAAGTAAACCCAATATTCAATTACCAAATCACAAGACATACCTTTAGATTCGGAAGGACCACCTTCAAACATACAATCAATACATATGGGTGAGGGACCACATGGCTGGCTTAGGTGGCAGAGAGATGGCACAACAAGCTAATAGAGGTTGCAAGGGGTCATTTATTGCCGGTTAAGGTCCATCAGGTACAAAAAATTCTCCTAAGGATGTCACCCACGAAGTGGTAGGTAACAGTACCCCAAAGTCAAGATTGGGGTCCACAAAGGGAGATTGACAAAGATCTAGGGTTGAAACCCTAGAGGATGATTTTAGAGTGCTTCTACATATTTCATGGCACACTTAGCCCTTGACACTAACCCAAGAAGGTCATCCATGACCTCAGCATTCTCTTCCTAACTATTCACACATGTGGGAAATTTTTTATGTTTTGTCATTGGGTACTAGGTCGGTTTGTGACCTAGCTTGTAATAGCACATAATTTTATGATTTTTAGGGGCATTAGGCTAAAAGTAGGATTCAAATTCCTCATATAAGTAGAGAGATTGTTCATTGTATCAAATCATCATCACATCACTTGGAATTTTAGCCTTCTTGGGCTATTCAACTCCTTTTCTTGTGGATATTTTGGATCTATGAATGCATCTTGATATTTAGAATCGATTTCGATTATCTTTGGAGCTATTCATTGGACAAATGGATGAATCTTTGCATGCTATCTTGTAAGTGTGCCTAACTATTGAACATTTATTTTCTTCATGTCTAATGTATGGAATAATGTTGATTCTAGGTTATGTTAATTATGCCCTAATTTGCTGAAGATATATTGAATGTTATATAGATGATATATTGCACACATTACTCATACATAACATGTGAATGAATTTCCTATAGGTGAACTCTTGGTAGCTCTCCCATGAAAAGTCCATTATCCATTGCATAGATAAATGCTTCAAGTTTGGTTCTACGACATCAAATTTTTGACCTCCTTGGAAACATTTTAGCTGATTTATCACAATCATAGACTCCATACTGCCAACGAACAAGGGATAGGTCTACTTGGTTGGTGATCAAACATCTTTCTAAACAATAAATTCTCATTTTCATTTCGACCTCTTGAAGGATAAGCTCATACACTAGGGCTTGGTGTGAATCCCTAGACAATGAGTATTTTTGTGGTTAGAGAGCCTAAGAATCAACATGAGAGCATTTTCCACAAGATGAGGGTATTTTGGCAGTTGGTAATGCCATCATGGATCCAACGAAGCTGCAAGAAATGCAAAGATTGGTTGAGCATCAACAAAGGAAAGCTCTAAAAATACTAGCACAAATGTAGTTATACCACAAGAGGCGATAACCTTAGAGAGGCATCAATGAGTGCTAAAATAGCCAAGCCAACATTGGCATGGGACAAGCTCGGGAGTGAGTGACCAAAAGAAGATAGAAATCTTGGACATTAATTCCTAGCTAATGAGAGGATGAGAAAAGAAAAATGAAATAAGGAAGAAACACAAAGAAAGACGAAGGAAAGAAAGGTAACAATGACACTTGAGAAGTAGTAGCATAGTCAGGAAGCAAGAGTTTAGAGAAGAATACATTAGATATATGATTTAGGAAGCAATCCCTTAGCTGCAGTCTAGAGGATGCAACCATCGATACCAATATTTTTAAGAGATAACTAGCAAATAGAATGGTGACTAGTACCACCTAGGAAGAAGTTATATTGAGTCGGACCCTACTGAATACAATGACCTAGATCGAATTAATCATTGGCGAGGTGACTGAGAATAAATGAGATAAAAGGCAAAAAGATAAAGGAAAAATAGGAGAAATTGAAAAAATAAATTCCATCATTACAAGGAAAGCTTTATGATTTAGGACAAGATCACCAAATCTCATTTAAAAGATTTTTATACCCAATAATTGATGCAAAACAAAGTTACAAGGATTAATTCTAAGCAATACAATGACAAGGAGGTATAAGCAAAAAAAAAAGAAAAAGAAATGGGAAGAAGCCAATATGTCAAGTGAATTTGAAAATGAGGAGATAGTAGAAAAAATGAGATAAATGTATTGATGCCCAAAAAATTACCATAGAAGTGCTATCCCACCTCTTTCTAGGGTTTGTACACATATTGGCCTAGAGATCTCTTTACTAGGAATTACATAGAGTCATAACTATCACCAGTTATTTCCAATGTCAGTAATTTCTTAGGGACATGGCCATAATTTTCAGATGGGTTCCTCCTCCATAATTTATCACAATATTACCATGGCAAACCGTAAACCCTAAACCAGAGCAGTGGAGAGGCCTATTGGAATGAATACTTCAACACATATCTATCATGAGGAGGTCTGGAAGAGTTTCTTTTAATGCTCGAGATGCAGAGTTTCAAAGATACATTCTAAAGGGAGAGTTTCTTGCCACCATCAAGGGGAATGGTTTCAAAGATTGAAGATGTGACCTGGAAAACACCCTCACAAAAGGCAGAGTTCCATAGCTTGAAAATTGCGGATGCCCCCCCAATTCAGAAAAGCATTTACATACAACCCAAAAACCCCAAAAAGCATCCACGTAAACCAAAAAACATCCATGTACATTTTCCGCATAATTCTGTGGATAGATGGACAACTAGAACTCCATGACTACACCTTTTTTTACATTGATTGTTGGCCAACTAGAAATTTCAAATGTATAATATAATCAATGGACATCCAAGGGAATAAAAAAGTACGAATGTGCTCCCTAAAAGCATAAATGGGTGTTATTGATGCAAACAACCTCCATAGCAATCAATGATAATTTGCAATACATATGTAGTCTTGTTTCATGCTAACATCATGCGGAATGGATTCTTAGTTTTGATCCATGTTTAGGAAAATCGAGAGGGTGGAGAGGCTTACCATGATTTCCTAATAGATTATGTCACCAATTCTCCACTACTTGAATGCATATATCTATCAACCATATGCTTAGCAATTTAGGCCAATTCCTTAGTCTTGGAATGGTATGTGATGTGTCTTTGGTGCCCATGCCATGTCTAGGATTTCTAATAAGGTTATAACAAGAGAAAATACAAGTCATTGCTTGATGTCTTCAAACGCTCAATGTTGCATGACACACCAGTTAAAATGGACTTGGTCATGATTCGGTACGTTAAGAAGACACGGGAAAATTGTGCAATAATTTTTTTGAAGATAATTCACCTTTCCCGCAAAGTTTTGAAAGTCATGACTATTCTCCAAAGGTGGCCAATTGGCAATGACTCAAACCTTAATTGAATCAATGTTGAGTTCGTCTTGGTTCACATGAAATCTAGGATAAACAAATTTTGTCTACCCAAATGTAAATCTTTTCCAATTCATAAATAATTTTTCTAATTGTAATGTTGCAAACACTTGGTCCAAACATTGCAAGTAGTCCTTTTAAGTTTTAATAGAAACATATCATCCAAGAGCATGATAAAAAAGAGTCAAAATATGGCTTAAGCACTTAGTTCATCAAAATTATGTCCATTGAAGGGACATTGATGATAAGATCTAATGGCATCACCATCTATTCAAGCAATCATTGTCACATCTTCGAAGCCATCTTCCTTATATCTACTTGCTTGATATAGATTTTGTGGTTTCCAAAATTCAAATCAATCTTTCTAAACAATGGTCTATTACCAATTTGTTCTAAATAGGAGGGTATTAGAAAAACTAGTCCAATCGCAATTTAAGTTGCAATGAGTTCAACTTAATATGCATTGACGCTAATATATGACACAACAAATATCTTCACTCAATCCATACATAATTAAAAGATGTGGTCACACAACATGGGCATTATAATGTTGGACAATAAATCAGCTCCAAACTTTCCTTCATCAACTTAGAATGTAAAATAAGATATGTATAGCATGAAGCCTAATAAAAACAGCAGTAAATCAACCAATTTACATTATTTGAGCAAGTTATATATAATTAGCTAATTGAATACAATTTCTAGTATGTTCATATTCTCTCCTTTACATAAAAATTATTGGAGCAAGTTATATATAATTAGCTAATTGAATACAATTTCTACTATGTTCATATTCTCTCCTTTACATAATTGAATACAATTTCTAGTATGTTCATATTCTCTTCTTTACATAATTGACTAAATTTCAAAGAGTAAGAAAGAAGGAAGGGAGATGACCAAATGTTGTTGTTGGTTTTTATGTATGAACTATTGACATGTCCATACACCTTAGCACACTATGTTGTTTTATTGTGTCTGCTATAAGGAAAACATACCAAAGTTGCATGAAAAAATTTGTGGGACTAAACTTCTACCTATGACCAGGTTGCGACGTCAAGCTATGCAATTTCCAATAAGGAATATCAAATAACTTGTAAGAAAACACGATTTTCCATTTGATATGAGTTCATCACTCCCATGTGATTTACATTGTTGAGGTTGTTGCACTATTCTATGCATTCGATACAAGGATCAAATTTTCATTCTGATACAATTATAGTTAAACATCTCTTTAGCTCAACCCCCAACCAAGAAATCAATTGGTTTCTAATTTCTTTGAGATCACAAATATTTTCCAAGAGTTACTACGTGCAAATATCACTATGACAAAAATTCTTCATTAGTCATCATGCTATGACCCTTGTATAGTTAGAGCCAATTACTCATTGCACTAGAATTATTGCAGCTAACAATGAAATTTTCTCCCATCATCTCTTCCACTCGGCTAACCAACAACCCCTAACAATGGCCTATAGTCGATGTCAATGTGCCTCTATCAATCATGTTTCCTCACCCATCTGTCAAGAGTGCATGTTGGAAGGTGGCTTTTGATAAAAAATTATTTTATTCATTTTGTAATCGAGTCCCTATGGTTGTTTGTATTTGGCCGTTTGACATTGATTATGGGTTAACCTGGAAGAAAGAGGGGTTTTAACCATGATTTTGTTCCCTCACCTTACAAGGGGAATTCATCTTCGATCCAAATCGAGTGGGAACTCCCTTAATGGCCCAATCGGTATAGGAGGGGCATTACTTGCTAAACCCCGATTAAGATAGTGTAGTCCCATCTCTCCCTCTTCCATACTTACCACTTTCCATCTCACATTCCAAGCCTTTATCTCACCTGCATTCTTCGGGTTAATTTGACCATGGGTCATTTTGGATTTAGCACATCCACTTCCCCATCCACATACATGAGTCGGGCGAAATTTGCCTCGAGAGGTTGATGCAGCTAAAAGAACAAGAAAGAGCATATGAAGGCTACAAAAAGAAAAAGAAAAAAGAATATCCAACTTGCAAAAGATAGCTGGGGCATAAAAATTAACACGTGGGCAAAACCCAATCATGAGATCTACCTCACTCATATGGTCATCACCTAGTTCCTCGGTCAATCTTTCCCTATCACATAAAAGAAAAGGAACCCTTGCATGTCCCAACCCCTGATGGGTTATGAGTTCCCACACCATTGGGGTAATAATTGTTATACATATTACAAAGAAATCTCTAACCCTTTGAGCTACGAGCAGCAATACAAAGAAAAATCAAGAAAAAGTAAAAGGCATAAGAGGGGTGGAAAAAAAAAGGTCAAGTTGATAACTCATGCATCCACGATTACTCCTTCCTCACATCTATACACTCAAGATGTGGAGTGCCATATCATGCTCACCGCTTTGACCATGGCACTTGGCCATGAAGTCTTATCCCCTATGTTCCATGATCATTATTCACTAACACCTATTGATTGAAGGGTGGAACAAGGACATGTCACATTCCCTTAGGGGCTGGAAGGACCTAATAGGGTAATATGTTAAATCACTCCTACCTAGGGAGGTAACACCATTGTGAGTTCAAGGCCCGAATTTTGGAAGGGAAAACTTGTACGAAGTGTCAATTTTCCCATTTCTTGCAAGTTTGATTCACTTAGATGCAAAAATGATTAAAAGTACCTAATGGTGAAGGTTGTAGTACTCGATATTGTGTCAATGACAGGTGGTTCCATCAATGGGTTGGGAAACATGACTGGGGCCCAAGTCCTCTAGAGGAACATATTGACACCCACAGGTGAGGCGTTGATAGCCATGGGACTCCGAGCAGTGGTAGAGCATCAGTTGCATCCTTGGGCACCTCCATCACCCACAACATTCCATCACTTTCCCCTGCATTGTTGACTTTTATGGGATGATGAATTTGGACTAGCATGCCTCCAGTCGGCTTAGGATTGATCAAAGGGAAGGCAATTGATTCAGCACCCTGAATGCCCTCAATGTTGGAGCAGAGATAGGAATTTTGACCACTTGGAGACCAATGAGACCACTTTAGTGTCCAAAGTCAAAATTGGGGTCCATAAAGGGAGATTGACAAAGATTGTTAGTATGAATCTTTCGTTGGAAAAAGACCACTTTAGCTACGCATAACGAATAGCCCTAACATCAATTATGGCTGCCAATATCTTTAAATCTGCAGTTAGTTGATCCAAATAAAGCTGCACAAATCCAGATCTATGCATAAAAGAAATTAAGCAGTGAAAATAAAATGTTTCTCCATGCATCCAATAGATAAGACAAGAACAATATATTTGAAAGAATTTTTGTATTAAAGGGGCACCTGAGAGGAAAACAAGAAAGGTGTTTCCAACTCTCCTCAATGGGATGGGTTCTTGAAAGTCCTCAACATTTCAGATCTAAAACTTCTCTCTCTTGTTGGTGTAGAAAACCTAGACAAACATAGAGCTCAGAGGGAGCTCACAAAGCAAATGATGAAAAATGTGACAATGATAATGGCTCAAAGTCAGACCAAGAGTATAGATCCAGAGTGATCTAATGCAATGAAAAGGTGACAAATGAATTAGAAAACCCTTCTATTTATAACAAAATATTAGGGCGGTCTAGAACTTGGTGCATGAATAAAATATTATTAACCAACTTCTAGAACCACCTTTTGGGAATATTTTATTATATTTGTTGGAGGGAAAAGGATTTTGACTTGGGTAAAATCCTTTATTTGTAAATAATAAATAAATAAATGATTTATTTATTATTTTTAAGGAAATGGTGGAAATATAATTAAATAAATAATGATTTATTTAATTATTTATAAATGATTTGGTCAAATTTAACTAGGAATATTATTTAAATAAGGATTACATAACTTATTCCTAGGAAATAATCAAATAAATAAGGATTTATTTAATTGATCTCCTTGTTTTGGGTTAAATATGACTAGGAATAATAATTAAATTGATGTTTAACTAATTATTCCTTGAGGAAATATAAACAAATATAGATTTGTTTATTATTTCCTTTTGGGGTTTCCTGTTTAGACCATAAACAACTTAATAAAGGTGTTTTACTAAGTCATTTCACATAGTGAAAGCAATTTTACTTAGGGTAAAATTGGTCTTACATGGTGGACTTGGGTCCATCTAATGATAATAGGTTAGATGACCAAAAAATGGTGTAACAAAGATCTAGGGGCCAACCCTTAGAGGATGATTTTAGAGAGCTTCTACACATTTCATGGTAACCCTAGCCCTAGAAGGGCATCCATGACCTTAGCATTCTCTTCCTAACTATTCACACATGTGGGAGAAATTTTATGTTTTGTCATTGGCTACTAGGTCGGCTTGTGACCTAGCTTGTAATAACACATCATTTTAAGATTTTTAGGGGTATTAGACTAAAGGTAGGATTCAAATTCCTCATATAAGTAGAGAAATCGTTCATTGTATCAAATCATCATCACATCACTTGGAATTTCAACCTTCTTGGGCTATTCAACTCCTTTTCTTGTGGATATTTTGGATATATGAATGCATTTTGATATTTGGAGTTTATTTTGATTATCTTTGGAGCTATTCCTTGGACAAATGGATGGAATATTTGAATTTTGCATGTTATCTTGTAAGTGTACCTAATTATTGAACATTTGTTTTCTTCATGTCTAATGTATGCAATAAGGTTAATTCTATGTTATGTTAATTGTGCCCTAATGTGTTGAAGATATATTGAATGTTATATACATGATCTATTGCATGCATTACTCATACAAAATATGTGAATGAATTTCCTATAAGTGAACTCTTGGTAGCTTTCCCATGAAAAGTCCATTATCCATTGCATATGTAAATTCTTCAAGTTTGGTTCTAGGGCATCAAATTTTCGGCATGCTTGGAAAATTTTTAGCTAATTTATCACATCATAGACTCCATGCTCCTAAGGAACAAGGGAATGATCTACTTGGTTCGTGATCAAACATCTTTATAATCCATAAATTTTGATTTTCCTTTCGACCTCTTGAAGGATAAGCTCATACACTAGGGCTTGGTGTGAATCCCTAGACAAGGAGTATTTTGGAAGTTATAGAACCTAAACATCAAGATGAGGGTATTCTCCAAAAGATGAGGGTATTTTGGTGGTTGGCAATGCCATCATTGAATACAATTTCCAGTATGTTCATATTCTCTCCTTTACATAATTAACTAAATTTCAAAGAGGAAGAAACAAGGGAGATAACCAAATGTTGTTATTGGTTTTTGGCATGAACTATTGACTTGTCCATCAACCTTAACACATTATGTTGTTTTCTTGTGTCTTCTACAAAGAAAACATACCAAAGTTGCATGACAATATTTGTGGGACTAAACTTTTACCTATGACCACGTTGCAACATCAAGCTATGTAATTTCCAATAAGGAATATCAAAGCACTTGCAACATAACACCATTTGCTATTTGATGAGTTGATCACTCACATGTGAATTCCATGGTTGAGGTTGTTGCACTATTTTATTCAATCGATAGAATGATCAAATTTGCATTATGATACAATTATAGTTAAACGTCTCTTTAGCTCAACCTCCGGCCATGAACTCAATTGGTTTCTGTTGATTTATGGTAGCATCGAATGTGCTCTAGCCTTGTAATTTTGTATATAGGATAAGACACATGTATTCCATAAAACCCAGAAATGGATTTTGAAATTCCACTTAGAGATGATTTAATTAAATTAATTAATCATTTTTTAATGGTTTCCTAAGTTTAAACTTAGGGAAATTGATTAATTAAAGTGTATTAATTAAATCAAGTGTGAATCATCTAGATAAAGTTATGGATCACCTCCAAGTTAATCTTATCCCTTGATTATGTTTAATCTTGTCCGTTGAAAATTCAATGAAAGATTATAAGAAGGAGGGTGAGGGGACACAAATTTTGATCAAGGATGAAATCACTACGGCAGGGTTTGCTAAGTGATGTTGATTTAGTGATCAGATCCAGAGAGGGGTAAAAGAAGAGATTGGTCAGGAGGACCAAGAGTGCATTTTCAGAGAAAGGCAGAGGTGACACAGATAGAGACAACACAGTTTTCTAAAGAGGTGACGCAGATCTTGCAGGAAATCATGCAGAAATAGCGCAGAGTCTCTTGGAGTTAGTCCAAAGATAGCTAGAGGCTGGAATTTCTGAACTAGGAGGGCCAAAATTCAGCCCTAGATCAGCTAGATCAGTGGCAGAACAAAGTTACATAGTTCCTTAAATTTTCCCACGTAGGCTTACGCAGCCTAGTGCAGGAAATCACACAGAGGTAGTAAGGGCATCACTTACGTTTTTAGATCAGTCGGAGATTAGCTGAGTGAGGTATATCTCACATTTTTCACCAGATTGCCTAGATTTCTCTGAAGGGTTTTCCAGATGTTGGCACCTTAGTTGTATTCAAGATTCTGTTGCTTAATAATACAAACCCTCAGATCTGCTACACCATTTTTCCCAAGTTTGGTTTTTCCAACGACTTAGTCCAAAAATAACTGTGTCAATGTGGTTTTTTTTCATTACATTTTGTTCAGTTTTTTTCGGCACTTAGATTTATTCCGTAAAATTATTTGTGTAGACTGCTTCAGTGATTACTTCGGTATTTCAATGTAATGAAATAATTATCAAAATAATAGGAGAAGTAATTCAGATTTGTTGTAGTAGGAATCCAAATCTAGGATTTTTTACATGGTATCAGAGATTATTTAAGCTAAAGTGCAAGAGAAACAAAGAGAACCAACAGATCAACATTGTAGAGTCTGGGAGCTGCGTAAGCAGCAACAGACCCTCCCAGAAAATTATGTTGTCCAAGCCAGCAGGGCATTCCAGTGCAGAAAAGGCTCCCTCTGAGAGAGTTGATAGAGGGGTAAGCTTTTTCAGTTGCAGAAGAGGTAGCGTAGTTGAAGGACACAGATACTTCACAACAATAAGAGTTGGTGCATAAGTGTCAAAAAATTTCTGAAAAACACAGTTGGGGATTTCTTGATCTCAGAGAGTTTCTTAATCAAAGAAACTCAGTTTTTTCCCATGTAACAACAGAAGAAGTGAATTACTCCAAAAGGAGTCCGTAAGTCTAGTTGAGCAGACGGTTAGAGAAAGATATCGATAGTTCAGGAGATGGCCACAATGGACTGCATGACCAAGATAGATTGGAGGGTGCCTCCAAATACGTTATCTGGAAATCAAGGATAGAGTTTCTCCTTGATGAGCATGATCTAAAGGCCCTCATTGAAAGTGCAGTTGCAGAACCCTTGGATGCAACACATCTGAGACAATTCAAAAATAATATGGCAAGAGCCAAGCGATTGATCCTAGATGTTGTGAAGTATCATATCGTACCTCACATAGTAGCAAAATTCACTACTAGAGAGATGTGGGTAGGGTTGGAAAAGCTATACCAAGGATCTTCCTAGTAGCGGAAGATGTACTTGGAAGAAAATATGTGTAATACCAGAATGAAGAAGGGAGAGTGTTTTGACTCTTTCCTGTCTTGAATTCAGGAGAACCGAGATCAGATGTCAATAGTAGGAGCAGCTCCTAGAGACTCAAAGATGGTAAGGATCACTCTGAACTCCATTTCAGAAGATTATCAGGTGTTTGTCCAAAGAATTTTGGGCAGAGAAAGACTCCTAGGATGGGAGGCAATGTGGGAATCAGAGCTTATTTAAGTTGAAGTGCAGGAGAAACAAAGAGAACTAGCAAATCGGCGCTGTAGAGTCTGGGATCTACGTAAGCAACAACAAACCCTCCCATAAAATTATGTTGTCCAGGCCAGGAGGGAATTCCAGTGTAGAAAAGGCTTCCTCTGAGAGAGTTGACAGAGGGGTAGGATTTTTCAGTTGCAGAAGAGGCAGCGTAGCTGAAGGACACAATTACTTCGCAATAGTAAGAGCTGGTGCATAAGCGTTAGAAATTTTTTGAAAAACACAGTTGGGGATTTCTTAATCTCAGAGAGTTTCTTACTCAAAGAAACTCGATTTTTTCCTGTGCAGTAGCAGAAGAAGTGACTTACTCCAAAAGGAGTACGTAAGTCTAGCTGAGCAAAGGGTTAGAGAAAGATATCGATAGTTTAGGAGATGGCCAACAACAGACTGCGTGACCAAGATAGATTGGAGGGTGCCTCCAACTACGTTATCTAGAAATAAAGGATAGAGTTTCTCCTTGATGAGCATGATCTAAAGGCCCTCATTGAAAGTGCAGTTGCAGAACCCTTGGATGCAGCACATTTGAGACAATTCAAGAAGAATATGGCAAGAGCCAAGCAATTGATCCTAGATGTTGTGAAGTATCACATCGTACCTCACATAGTAGTAAAAGTCACTACTAGAGAGATGTGGGTAGGGCTGGAAAAGCTATACCAAGGATCTTCTGGGTAGCGGAAGATGTACTTGGAAGAAAATATGCATAATACCAGAATGAAGAAGGGAGAGAGTTTTGACTCTTTCTTGTCTCGAATTCAGGAGAACCGAGATCAGTTGTTAGCAGTAGGAGCAGCTCCTAGAGACTCAGAGCTGGTAAGGCTCACTTTGAACTCTGTTTCAGAAGATTATCAGGTCTTTGTCCAAATAATTTTGGGTAGAGAAAGACTCCCAGGATGGGAGGCAATGTGGGCAACCTTGCAGCAAGAAGAGCTGAGGAGATATCTCCTCAAAATCCATATTGTGGCAGTAGCAGTTTGAATTTAAAGAAGGAAGAGGAAGAAAACACAGCCCTTGCATCAAAGGGGCAATAGAGGCAGAATAATAAAGATATATCTAAGATCAAGTGCTTCAGGTGTGGGGAAATGGGACATTATGCCACACAATGTCCTCTAAAGAAAAAGGATAAAGAGGAGAAGCAAGATCCTCAAGCAGGAGCTGCCAAGATTGAGGTAGAAAGAGATTGTGCTATGTTAGCTCATATTACAAGAGGAGAGAAATGGGCTCACTTGGAGTTGTAGATCCAAAATCTACAAGTAGGCGAGATCCTTGAGTATTTCCGAACTCTTGGATCACATGTGAACTACGATAGCCTAAAGACAGTAGCAGGATGGATAGTTGTAGCAGAAGATGATGAGATGATGCAGTGGCTAGCAGTACTAGAGCCTAATCAGCACAGAGAGGGAGTAGCAGCAGCAGATGAGAAGCAGCAGTGCAATGCATAGCAGTAACAACACAATATTTTTAATGAGCTAGTGCAGAAACTAGCAGCAATTAGTCTTATATTTCAATTGAAAATCTACTTGTCCAATTTCAGATGTTTTTCTTTTGCAATTAGCAACAGTAGCAGCAGTGCAGCAGTAGCAGAGATGAGCAACATCAGCGTAGTGCATAGAGAGGCAGCGTAGAGCAGAGTAGTGCTCACGCAATGCAACAGCATGGTTGCAGAATTTAGAGGGAGTTGAAGTATAGTGGCAGTTGGCAGCAACATACAGAGTCAGCAACAGTACAGATGCAACATTTTTGTGTAGTGTTGGTGAGCAGCATCAACAACACAACAACGGATGTTAAAAAAGTTAGAACAACAACACATTGAGTTGTTTTTCTAGAGCACTTTCCTCACTAAGAGGGAGTGTTGATTTATGGTAGCATCGGATGTGCTCTAGCCTTGTAATTTTGCATATAGGCTAAGACACATGTATTCCATAAAACCCAGAAATGGATTTTGAAAATTCCACTTAGAGATGATTTAATTAAATTAATTAATCATTTTTTAATGGTTTCGTAAGTTTAAACTTAGGGAAATTGATTAATTAAAGTGTATTAATTAAATCAAGTGTGAATATTCTAGATAAAGTCATGGATCACCTCAAGTTAATCTTAGCCCTTGATTATGTTTTAATCTTAGCCATTGAAGATTCAATGAAAGATTATTATAAGGAGGGTGAGGGGCCGATGGAAAATACACTTGACACTTGAGCCATTGGGAATTTTCGAGCTTGTGTGAGTAGACACAACTTTTGATCAAGGATCAAATCACTATTGCAGAGTTTGCTAAGTGATGTTGATTTAGTGATCAGATCTAGAGAGGGGCAGAAGCAGAGATTGGTCAGGAGGACCAAGAGTGCATTTTCAGAGAGAGGCAGAGGTGACGCTGTTATAGCATCATTTCTCACCTTCACATGATTCATGATTGCTTTGATGGTTTTGGGCACCCATTCCTACAGACTTGGACAAATTCACTTAAAAACAGTGTAAAAATCCCCATACGCGACTATGCCCGTACTTTTCCGCGTGTATACGCGAGTCCAGCTAGACTTTTCCGCATATGCCATTAAAATGATTAAAAAATATATAATTATTCCCTATTTTCGAGCTGGGTTGATGGTTACTCAGGTAGTTCAACCACCCCAGCACATGGCCAACTGTTTCCAACTGTTGAAACTACTTGGAGGGAGTATAAAAACCCCTCATGTGTATGGCCTAAGGGAGAGAGAATTTATTGATATTATACTCTGTTGGTATTCCCTATCCAAGTCTGATTCCCCGTGCCTCCTGCACTTTCCCAGTTCATTATAGGAAACCCTTGTTTCCTTGAGATGCTCATCTCCCTATATGTCATCTCGTATGCACCAGTTTGGAAGGAGTCTTAGCGAGGCAAAGGCTGGACGGATCCGGACGACGGTCTGCTCGAAGGCCGTGGAAGGATCAGGTGATCTCTCCACTCGTTACTTTTGTACATGCTATTTATAATACAGAAGTACCATGTTGTTCCCGAAATATACGTGTTAGTGTATGCTTATATGTATGAGAATATTTTTTATTTAAGCATTCATTATGATTTATCTGATGTTTTATATCGATTTCACTAACATTTAGAGTAGATATATGCTGTACAACCAGTTCTTCGTGCTTGTTTCTTCTTGTCTTTCAGGTTAAGAAGGAAGGACGGTTGTTGGGGGTTTGGACCCCGCGGGATCTGCTTCAACCGTAGGACCTACGGGTAACTTTCTCATTCTACTCTATTTAGTTTTTCTGAACGTGCATGGTTGTGTGAGTCCTTCTTAAGTAGCATGCCCTTGCTCTGTGGAGGTTGTAACCCAACGAACCTCTAGGGTGAAATTCCCCGAAACAGAACTGGTGACTCCACTGGGGAGCACATTCTTGTGATTCTCCTGTTGGGTGGTTTCAGCTGTTTGGTAGGTTGCCGACAGTTTTAACTTTCATTTGCAGTCCAGTTTACTTTTTTACAGTCAGTCTGAAGTCCTGGTTTCTTTTCCAGGCTTGTCCTTTTTGTTTTTTCATTATTTACCTTTGTATACGCGCTTTTTTCTGCACACAGTTGCGTATACACACTAGTTTGTCTAAAGGGACCCGCGTATACGCGAGTTTCCCTTAGCACAGACGCGTATGCACGCTGGTTGCATAGCTGTGAAGTAGCGTATACCTAGGCAGATTTTGAATTTTTGGGTTTATTGACTTTTTGGTCCTTTCTGGCTGTGGAGGCCTGTTTTTATAGTGTCTATGTACTCTCTGGAGTGTGAAGGAAGTGGTTTCAGATCTTTTCTCTCTTTCGTTTGATTGAAAACTAGTCTTTTTGGCAAAGTGTTGTTTCTGGTGCTGGCACTTCTGGATTGAGTTCCAAGATCGCTTTCTGAGCATTCTTGGCTGTTCTGATTTATCAGAACAGAGAGCTTCTGCTCACTTACTCGCTCCTATCCTTGTGTTGTGCTTCGCATTACGATTTTTGCTTCGTTTTTGATTGGTTTTCTTGAGTTCCATAGGCTAGGTCTTGTTGCAACTTTTGAAGAGCTTTTCTTGCTTCTTTGGAGTTTTTGTTTGCGATGAATTTGCACTATTTGTCTAGGCTGAGTGGCTGAGTTTTCTAGTCTTCTTTTGCTCTTATTGATCTTGCTACGAGTTAGCCTTATAAGGTTTGGGAGCATTGTTGAAGTTTGTGCTTGAAATTCAGTCTTGTTTGGTTTGGATTTTGATAGTTGTGCTTGGTCTTTTCGAGCTCTTTCTTTATAAAACTAAAAAGCTCAAAAAACATTTGCTTTGCTTTTTGTTTTTGCATTTCAAAGGCTTAAAAAACATTTTCACTTGTTATTTGCTTTTGTTGTTGCATTTTCATTTTCGTTTGCTACATCTTTTGAAGCTTTTGTGAGGTTTCTTGCTTTTGGTTTTCAGCTTGATTCTGGGGAGGAGTTGTCTTTGATTTCTTCTTCTTGTTTCTGAGCGTTTTTTGGTGTCTTATATTAAGAGTTCTTGATTTCGAGGACTAGCTTTTTGGGCAACCAAAGAAGAGTTAAAACTGAAGGACTTTTTGGGAATTTCACTCTGCTTTAAGAAATTTGCATCTTAGGATTTACATGCTTGTAGTGATTTGCATTAGGTGCATATAATCATTTAGTCAATTTCTTAGTTTTTGTGAGTATGAGTTTGCTATTTGAAAAGGAAAAAATACAATTTTTAGTCTCGTAGAACCTGTATAGAGATTGCTCTTCATCGAAAGACAAAGAACTGCATTTGCATGTAGTTAAGTTTTTATTAATTTCTTTTGCGTCAAAAACACCATACGTTTCATCTCCATATCCTTGTGACTTAACATAACATCCCATAAAATAAGCGATTTAATCTAAAATCAACTAGCAAGTTTTCTAAGTGTCAATCACCAACTAGCTAGGTTGTAGGGCCTTGGAATAGGTGAGTGGAGAGTTAACTCTCCAAGGCCACTCAAACAAACATAGAAGTTGATTAATTGAGCGAAATCCAACTCCGTGAGGTGGACTGGGAAAGCTCTCATCCGAGAGTCAAGCGCGAGGGGAAGTGAAGGTTGAGAAGAGGGATACCCCCCCTCCGATTAGCTGGATCTGACCTCAAGACCGTTCCGCCCAGCTTTTGATACGGATTGGTGTCCATAGTTGCCTCTCCTAGGTTCCACACAGGTGACTGCGGGGGGGAATACCCGTGGTACCTGAGGCAGACGTCGCATCACTTTCAGCAGTACTTCTGGGGGGTGCCCTTGCGAAGCTTGGGTGCTTGAGCCGACAAAGGCTGTCGTTAGGAGGTCGGCGTAACTGTTTCTGATACCTTCGCTAGTTGTTCTGGGCCCTAATCATCCCAGACTGCTTTTGGGAGGTCCTATACTTCGCTTTCCTGTATTTTGGTGTCCGGTCCTCATCACCCGGAGCGGAAATACTTGGAGGCTGTTTGCTTGACTGTATCTCAGGGATTTTTATTTTTAGTGAGTGCTCTTTGCTCCTAGCTTGCCTAGCTTTTCACTTTTTTGAGTCTAATTTATAAAATCTATAAAAGTGGCTGATCAAGCGCCTCGACGTTCGAGGAGAATCCGAGGGTTATCTCCCGAGAGTGCAGAGCCTTCTTCGAGAAGGCGTAGGAGTGATTTAGCAGGTGGTTACCACCCTGTGGAGTCTGACGCAGTGGAGAGAGATCCTCCACCAAGATCTGAATGTTTCATAGCTGATTCTGGTGTCGGTCCCGAGAGGAGCGTTCTGCTCACCTCGCGAGTTTTGTTTCCTCAGGAAGAAGATTTTCAAATCGAAGACGTACCTGAGCCTCCTGCTACAGGTCCATCTCCTCTTCCTCCTGATTATCCGTTCATTGTTCAGTACATCGGACCGGAGTCGGAGAGACTGCCGGATCTTCCATATCATTCTTATCTTTCGATGGCCACGACTGGGAACGCGGCTTCTACCGTGAGTGCTGCAGGCATTCAGACTCCTGCTTCTGTTGAAGCAGGGGGCACTATTGCTTCATCTTCGATTGCTTCTAGTGCTGTTGTGTTTGGCTTTGGGTTCACCCAAGCACATGCTTCTCATTTTGGTCCCTTCTGTTCAGGGTTTCCCTCTAGTGGGAATCCCTCTTTTTCCTTTTCCGCTGCTTCAACTGGATCTACGCCCATGTCTAACATGGCTAGTGGATCAGCTTCGTTTCAAGGTTTCCCCTTTGGGACTGGACACATTCCTAGTTCCAATCCTTCTTTAGGGTCGTTTCCGTTTACGTCCCAGACCCAGAGTTTCAACCCTTGGTCTGGGGGGCAAAGTTCGACTACTTTTACGGGATGGAATCTTGTCTTTACTACAGCGGGGGCAGGGAATCAGTTTTACGCAGGTCATCAAGGGAATGCTTCTTTCCCTTCATCGAGTGCTTATCAGTCCTTTTCTCCTCTATCTAATGCTTGGAACCCCTATCAGGGGCTCTCCTCTTCATTTAACACTTCAGCGGGGGGAACTGGTCTGGGCTTTGGTAACTCGGCGTGGGGAGGAGGTTCTTCTCCGTTTTCTACGAGTCCTTTCTGGCAGCCTGGTGCCTTATCAAATCCAGGCTATTCTTTTCAGAATGTTGGGAATCCATCCCATTAAGGATGGAATCCTCAGGCTCCACCTCGCTTACCGTTTCTGGCAACGTTAAACTTGCCAGATTTGTCGAAGTTGACTAATGACTTGATTCGTTATAGTCCGGGGTGGCCTCCGGTCCCGACCAAACTTCCTTCAGACATTCCAAAGTTTGAAGGTAAGAATGGAGAGGATCCGGCTGACCACATCACAACTTTCCACTTATGGTGTTCTTCGAACTCCCTGATCGATGATTCGATTAGGTTGAGATTATTTCAACGCACCCTAACTGGAAATGCTGCCAAATGGTATATCGAGCTCACTGGGGGCAGTTTCACTACATTTGGGGAACTGGCTGTCACATTTCTAAACCATTTTCAGTTGCATGTCAGATATGAGGCTGGGACCGAACTCCTGGCTAATTTTAAGCAGGATGAGGCAACTCACATTTCTGATCACATTCAGGAATGGAGGAGAAGGAAGAGGCTTATCAAAGCTCATATTCCAGGTGAATTCCTTCTCGAGTGGGTTTTGAAATCTCTGCAGTCAGATATTTCAAAAGATGTATCCCTATCTGGGGTATTTTCTGAGGAGCATGCCATTTTTAGGGCCCAGCAGCTGGAACTGATCTATTCTCAGTCTGGGGTACTTTATAAGTATTTTCCCAATGCTCCTCGCTCCAAATTAGATTTATCGAAAACTAAACCCGGTCCACATGGTGACGGGCTTGTCAGATCGGTCAATAGTGGTGCAGCCAGCCTGCTTTCTCAACTGCAGCAGTTGTCTTTACAATCTGCTTCTTCTGGTCAGGCTGTGCCTGCTGATTCATCACGTTCCCAGTCTTTGTCCATAAATGTTGTCCAAACTTCTGATCCCAAAGGAAATCAACAATCCGATGGGAAGAAGAAAGGAAGAAATAACAAGAAGAAGGGCAAGAACGGGAAGGGCAATGCAAATAAAACCAACGAGCGTGTTGGTGAGGGTCAAAAGGAGAAAAAGAAAGTGAAGTTTCCGTGCAAGCTTTGTGCTGGAGACCATCTCACACACCTTTGCCCTAAAATTCAGGATGCTTAGAGCCTGTTATCCCAACAGGGTTCTTCTAGTTCCCAGGCTGTGTTAACAAACCCTTTTCCCCAAGGGCAGCAATTAGTTGTTGGCGCGAACCAAAATCTTGGGGCTTCCTCTGGAGGTACCCAGGAAGGGGAAATTCCATCGAACATCTTTATGATGAGTGCTCACGCGGATATCGCTACGAGATCCCGTGATTATGGCGGAGAAGAGTCTTCGAAAGCTAAGGAAGTTCCTGATGCTACTGAGCCGCTTCACATCACGAAGCCCACTGTTGAGTCTATGCCTCGGATGCCCAAAGCATCTTCTAAGCGGTCAACGATTAATTCGAACGCGAGGGCTGCCCAGAACTACTCGATTGTAGAAGATCTGGCGCAGAGTCCTTGTGCTATGTCAGATTTAGAGGTACTCCAGTCTTGTCCGGCTCAGCGCAGTGCTTTGCTCACTGCCATTAGGGCTATTGATCCTAAAAATTCTCTTCTGATTACTTTTGATATGACTAATTTTAAGAAGAGACTTCCTCATCACATGGCTTTCCATATTAAATCGTCGTATCGGAAGTGCAAGATCTTTCGAACGGTTGTTGATGAGGGTGCTTCTACATGCGTGATGTCTCTCGCATGCTGGAAGACACTTGGATCTCCCAAAGCTGTTCCATCTAGCAGTGTTCTTACTGCGTTCGATGGTCATTCTCACAGACCCCATGGTATTGTCCCAGCTTTGCCCATCTGTGTTGGGGGCAAAACTGTCAACATAGAGGTTGAGGTAGTCGATGCAGCCTTGGACTACAACCTTCTGTTGGGGAGGAATTGGATTTATGAGATGGATGCCATTGCATCCTCACTATTTCGAATCGTATGTTTCCCCCACGAAGGGAGGATCGTTACAGTGGATCAACTGGACTGTCCTCCTGTAGACCTGAATGCATCTTCTGACTCATCTGTTCCTAAGTTGGATAATACTAAGGCGCCTGTTGAGAATCTAGGAGTTGGAATGTTTTCTTCCTTGATGGGTAATTTCGATCTTCCTCCTCCTACAGTGCATATAAATGCTATTTCATCCTCCAAGGCTCCTCTTCGAAGAGAGTTCTTTCGAACTCATTATTTTTCAGACCCTTGGACCTTACCTTCCCCTACTGCCACATTAGTGGAAGGTCAAGTGGGTGGAATGGCATTTCCGATTTCTGCAGCTGAGATTGCATATCAGTCTATTGTTGACACTGCAGAATCCATCCCAGCTCCTCTTTCACCGGAAGAGTTGGATGGTGATGTGGCTCCGGCTTGGACGCTTAGTTCTTCTTCGGCCCAGGATTGTCTTGATACCACTCTTCCATCTGAAGAGGCAATCCTGGAAGCCATGACTGGTATAGATATACCGTGGGATGATTTGCATCATCGGTCTTACTTCCTACCTGACTTAAGCGAAGTTGAAACAAGTTTTCCAAGTCCTCAGTCTCCTGGTCCTGTTCACCCAGTCTTGAACCCTTTGGCACCAACACAGGTATATGCTGAAGGGAACATGGCTGTGATCTCTCCTACTATCCCGGTGAACATTTCCAGGGATCTCAATATTATCGAGAATGTCTTCATTGGAGCTGAATGTTCCCGTGAAGAGATTCAAATTTACACCGAGCTCTTCAAAGAGTGTAGGGATGTATTTGCTTGGTCTTATGAGGAAATGCCTAGCATAGACCCATCTATTGTCCAGCATGAGATCAAGACGTATGAAAATGCTAAGCCGGTCAGGCAAAAGCTTCGTCCGGTCAATCCTAGGAAGGCAGCAGCTATCAAAGCTGAAGTTGAAAAGCTGCTTAAGGCGGGATTTATTTTCCCAGTTCCTCTGACTGAATGGGTTTCAAACCCCATTCCGGTAGATAAAAAGCAAGGAATGATTCGAGTGTGCATCGATTTTAGAGACCTAAATAAGGCATGTCCTAAAGACAATTACCCCACACCATTCATCGATCAGATCATTGACGAGTGTGCCGGTAATGATATTTTCTCCTTCATGGACGGTTTCTCCGGATATAATCAAATTACTATCCGTCCTGAAGATCAACATAAGACTGCATTTATTTGTCCCTGGGGTACGTTTGCATACAAGAAGATGCCTTTTGGTCTTAAAAATGCTGGGGCTACCTTTCAGCGGGCCATGTCTTACTCCTTCCACGACATCAAGAAGATTATCGAGGCATACTTAGATGATTTAGCTGCTCATTCTCGAAAGAGGATGGATCATCCAGGTCACCTCCGGAAAATATTTGAAAGATGTCGTTTTTATAAAATTTGATTGAATCCGAACACGTGCGTTTTCGCGGTTACATCCGGTCGGCTATTGGGATTCATTGTGTCTAGGGAAGGGATAAGGGTAGATCCCTTCAAGGTTGAGGCAATACTTCGGTTGCCTCCCCCGTCTTCCATCCGTCAGCTTCAAAGTCTCCAAGGAAAGTCTAATTTTCTTCAGAGGTTTATCGTCAATTATGCTGAGATCACAAAGGGATATATGAGACTGTTGAAGAAAGGAGTTCCTTTTCTTTGGGACGACTACGCTCAACGCTCGTTCGATGCTTTGAAAAAGGCATTGACCTCTGCTCCTTTACTGATTCCACCTGATTATAGCAGAGATTTTCTTTTGTATCTGGCTACAGCAGAATCTACCATTGGTATGGTTCTGGTTCAGGAGGATGATGCTCTTGCTGAGCATGTTATTTACTACCTTAGTCGAGGACTGGTAGGACCTGAACTTCGATACACCCCGATAGAAAAATTAGCCTTAGCAGTAGTTCACGCTATGCAGCGACTCCGGCATTACATTATTCTTCGCAAAACTTATGTCTTGGCAGCTGCCAATCCATTTCAGTTTGTCCTCAGCAGGCGAGTGATTGGGGGCAAATATAATAGATGGATTGTGATTCTACAGGAATTTGATCTCGAGTTCATGTCTGCCAAATCCAAGAAATCATTAGTTTTTGCGGAATTGATCTCCGAGTTGCCCTGTGGGGAAGAGATGATCTATGATGAGTCCTTTCCGGACGAACACTTGTTTCTTATCTCTTCACATGATCCTTGGTATGGGGATATCATTGTGTATCTCCAGACTGCGAAGTTTCCCTCTACTTTTTCGAAAGATGAGCGTCGTAAGCTGCGTCACTTAGCCAAGAGTTATCTGATTATTGTTGATGCTTTATACCATCGAGGGGTTGATTCAATCCTAAGACGTTGCTTAACTTTCGAAGAAGCTGAGGCTGTGCTCAATGATTCTCACAGTGGAGCTTGTGGGGGTCATTTATCTGGGCTTGCTACAGCCCAAAAGATTTTGCGTGCTGGATACTTTTGGCCCTCGATTTTCAAAGATTGTATTGAATCGGTCAAAAAGTGTCATCTGTGTCAGGTTTATACTTGAAAAATGCGCGCTCATCCAGCTCCGCTTTTTCCAGTCATTACTGTCGGTCCCTTTACAAAGTGGGGTATTGATTATACTACTTGTAACCCGCCTTCGGCCAAAGGTCACAAGTACATTATTGTAGCAGTAGACTACTTTACGAAGTGGGTCGAGGCTATGCCTACTTTCGGGAATGATGGTGAGACTGCAGCTCTTTTTCTTTTCAACTAGGTCATTGCTTGTTTTGGTATCCCTAAAGAGATTGTCACTGATCATGGCAGTCATTTTCAGAATAGCATGATGGCTGAGTTGGCTCTAAAATTAGGTTTCCAGCAGGAGCATTCATCTCCATATTATCCTCAAGCCAATGGGCAAGTGGAAGCCATGAATAAATCCTTGAAGACAATTCTTCAAAGGACAATTGATAAAGCTAGATCCAACTGGCATATTATGCTATATCCTGCACTTTGGGCATACAGGACGTCAGTGAAAACTGAAACTGGCTTTACTCCGTTTCAGTTAGTGCACGGGGTGGAATCCGTATTTCCTATTGAATGCGAGATTCCTTCTCTTAAATTAGCTGTTGAACTTCTTCTTGACACTTCTAGTCTGGCAGAACGGCTTCTTCATCTGGAACATCTCGATGAGCAGCGTCGGGATGCTGCCACGATGAATGAAGCGCATAAAAACCGAGTCAAAGTTCAGTACGATAAGGAGGTTAAGCCTAGGGTCTTTTCGGAAGGTGACCTTGTTTTGGTCTATGCCCAAGAAAAAGATGCCTTGGGGGCAGGAAAGTTTAAGTCTATGTGGTATGGCCCCTATATCGTTAAAAAGGTCCTTAAGAAAGGAGCGTACACCTTGGTTTATTTCGAAGGGAACGAGTTGCCGGAGCCCCGAAATGGGCTCTATTTGAAGAAGTATTATGCCTAGGCTTTGGCCTGGCATCTTGCTTTTGTATATAGTAGTTTTTGCTTTGTACATATCTGATTGATTTTCGATTTTTGATGAGTTGATGATGTTTTTTTTGGCAGGTTGTGTTGGATGTCATGAGTCATTTTGGTTTCGCCGATGGTGCTAGTAGACACACTCGGAACTTAGCTTCCGCGGCTTGGGTGCTTCATTATCCATCCGGTCAGCTGTTAGTATCAAGAGCGGTCTGCATTGGTCCTGCTTCCAATAATGTAGCAGAATACACTGCAGTTATTCATCTACTCTCGGAGGCAATATCTTTGGGTGTTGATTCGTTGGTAGTTTTCTTGGACTCCCAGCTGGTGGTGTCATAGTTGAACAACACTTATCGGGTACGAGATCCATTTTTATTACGATTGTTCTTGAGGGTACGTTTGTTACAAAGGTCATTTCAATTTTTAACATTCATTCATATTCCTCGAGCTGACAATTGGTTTGCTGACTCATTAGCTAATCAAGCATTGGATTGGCATATTAATCATTCAATACAATAATTTTTTTTAATCATCAAGAACATCATACATTTGATACATTTATCACATCACATCAAATATCGCTGTATATATATCATCAGAGTGTTTTAAAAACTTTACAAAATTTGGATCCATAATGTCGTACAAAACTTGGGCTTATGTCCCATCATGTTCAGTCTCAAAAAAGAATATACAGTCATCTAATATATAATATCTGTCTACTCCTGGGGTCCCTGCCCAGAAGTCGTGTTCCTATAGAACGTAACTGCAGTGGCCACACGACGGAATAATCTAACCCAGTCTCGTGGTACTCCTACCACCCGTCTCTGGATGGCTTCAGGCAAGTCCTCCACGGCAGCCATAGGGATTTGGCGGGTCAATCCCTCCAAGTTTTTCTGCACGGCCTGGAGTGTCCTGTCTGAATCCACTGTCTCTGCCTCGCCCCTGCGACGCTTATGGCATGGGAGACCCTCAGATCGTATTGGTCCAACATCTGAAACATGATCATTTTTAATTGTCAGTCATTATGAATCTAATCAAAAACATGTTTTTTTTTCATTTTTTCATACATATTTGAAAAAATCCGAAAAAATTATATAAGTCAAAATTTTTTGCAAAACTTACCGACTGTGCCCCATGCTGTGCCTGGTGGAAGTACTAGATCTGGATCTCCACGAAAGTCCATCCCAGCATAAGGATAGTGGTCCACTGCGATGATCTGTTCTCCCCACCACAGGAAGAACTCATCGTCCCACGTGGTCCGGGGTACCTCACTACCCCCCAGTCTCTTCATCATGTTCCCCCAACGGGCAATTCTTGGGTCCCGCGGGCTACTGATGGTAGAGATGACTCTAGGTCTCAAAGATGGAATCTTCTCAAAGAATAATGTTTTCAAAATGGTCCCATAGCCAAAGTGTTTGGTATTTACCTGGCGGATCGAGGTCAACTGTTGTTTCATATTCAGTAACAGGGCTGTGCACCAATCGTACACATGAGTCAAACACTCTACAGCTATGCTCATTTGCATCCTGGACGCCTGATGTAGTGAGGCAGATCCTGCCACTCTGCTGATGGTGAACAGGAGGATTTTCATGTGCAAATCCCTGATATCTTTAATTGCAATCTGAGTTCCAACCTTTTTGGAACCCCCTACGCAATATATGTGGACATAGTCTTCCACGGTTAACCCTCCCAGGGGTTTCCTATGCAATTCTACTGGATCTCCCCTCCGGGAGAGTCTAGTAATGAAATATATGTCTTCCACTTCAATGCGTAGTGGCATCTGATCAATTATGAAGCAATCCTGATCTGGTTCCCAGTAATTTATGAGCATTTCTAGCAACCGCACATTGCTTTTCATATTTGGCATTTTAAAGAATTTGAACAATCCGCAATTCCGGAGGATATTTTGCGCTGCGCGATCTTGCATGACCTCTTGGTCTATTGCGCTATGCTCACGTTCCCTCCATGAGATTGTCATCCTGAGAAATTTCATCAAATTATGCATTAGCCACGCTTTTTAAGTTTCGGACCTGCGCATACCCGGTTTTTATTTTGCACAGTCGCGTGTATACGCGAGTTTCCTTTAACGAACCCGCGTATGCGCAAGTCCGCATATTTTAGCAAGGGTTTTAAAGATAAAAATCACTTAATTTTATTTTCCAAATGGACAAAATGAATAAACAGGATGATTAAGGAGCCTACCTGAAGTTTCGTTGAGTTCCGACGGTCGGTTGTTCCTGATTTGACGAAAGAAGTTTTTTGCTCCAGAGCACTTTTTCCAAATCAGCTATGCAATAATGAACCAAATGAGAGGTAATTTGTCTATTTATGGCTAAAAAATTGAAAATTTTCGCAAAAATTCCTTATGCTTATTTTTTCGATCTATCTTAAGCTGCATAACTCGGTTGCTTGGAAGTGCCCAGTTTGGTATGTTTTCAGGTACATTTTGACGATTTTGAGATTTTTCCCGGTTTTTGATCCATCATTTCCGACTCTTCACGGCAGGTATATGATCTTCACTGGCATATAGGTTAGGGAATCACTTTCCGTTGCATCTTGCATACTAGCCTCCATACTAATCACTTGCTTTAGGGTCGATCCCATCGGGTCATGAGTATTACACCCATTTCACTTGCCGATTATTTAATCATGACTTGATGGTAGAGCCTTCCTTTACATGGGCTTCCTAGTTAGTTCCTCGCTATCACTTGTTGCCCATGCTGTGTTTTATGTAGGCTCGGGAGTCCTCTTTAGTCCTGCCATGACTTATGTGTTGAAGCTTCATTCTTCTTCTTCCTCACTATCATTTTTCTGGCTTTTACCCTAGAGGCTCCCTGGTGTCGTTAAGTTGTATTACTGCATTGCATATTGGCTACTTGTTTATCTTGGCCTTTAGCTGGCTTCATTTGGACTCGATGTTTAAGCCAACTTTTGACCTTGACTTTCTGTACAAGTTAACCATTGCATGCACTTAGCTATCACGACTTGACACCTTTTTACCCATGGATGGAACATTCCTCTGAGTATCACTTACCAGTTTTCGCCACCTTGCATTGAGCATAGGCTTGTTCCAATCCCAGGAACTAGTGCATCTGATTTCTTGATACTCGTTCTATCCATTGTACCATAGCATTCTTTTATTCTTTTTCAGGCTTATTATATGAAAAAGACAAAAAAATCAAATATAACAAAAAGAGCGGGAAGGGGATGTATCTTCGTTGTTTTGATGGCAGTACAGAGTCAGTTCGTCGCCCTTGAACAAAGCACATATACTTATATATATTTCCTTCATTTGGGGTGGTTCTAGTTTTTGACCTAGGTTCAGCCTTTACCATGTTTCACTTGTCAGTTCTCCCCCGGTTGGTTACCTCTTCCAATCGTATGGAGAGTTTGTTGTGCCTCCTGCATAACAGACTTATACAGTGTCACTTTTTACTGCCATGGTCATCATGAGTCATGCTTTTGTTCAAGGGAAGTCTAACCAGAGTCGGCCATTCTGCGGTGTCTCTTGACTCACTATTCAGTCGGCCTTCCCGGTCTTGCCAGTATCATGTTCTATCACATCAGATGTTTTGGTCTTCTGCTCGTGCTGGTTTGAGAAGGTCCCCATTGAATTCTTGCCGGCGGGTTTGTCTCTTATCGACTACGACACATTGCTCTGAGAGAAAACCTAGAGCCGCACCTTGGGCCTATTTCCATTATTGATAGGTGACCTCGTGCTCAGCATTTGATCATCATCATGGGTCTTTGACTGAGTGGTTTCCCTTGTGTTCAACGTCGGCACACATTATCACACTTGGGATTCGTGCAGTACCTTGATTTCCATTTGAACCTATCGGTGGATTTCTCGCCTCTGTGTCAGCTTTCATTATTGGTTGGTTTAGAGGGTTTCTTCCGTGCGCTAGCTTCATCTTGTGCATGTCGGAAACGTACTTCGGTTTTGGTTCCATCACTCTACTTCGTCCGATTCCTTCCAAATCTTGGCCTGCGGGTTACACTCGCGCTGGACTGATGTGGGATGCCTTAATGCCTTCCTTCCAGCGGATCTTTTCCCATCGACTCCGACTCATTGCTCTGGGAATAAGGTCTAGAGTATTTTTGTCAGTACCTTAGGGTTTGCAGTCATCAGTGGCAGACTCTTCGCTATCGATAGTGGGGATTCATCATTGCCTCCTGATTGGTAGATTCTTTCAAGTGTTCGACTTCAACTCATTCATTCGCACTTGTCAGATTGTACTGGAGCACCTTGACACTCATTATCATTATCGGTGGGTTGTCTCGCGTTGGTTAACGGGATACATCATTGCCCGGTAATCCAACGATTTCTCACATGGTCGACTTCAGCTCATTTATTCCCATTGTGTAGAATTGTGCCATAGTGATCGGTGAAGACCTCGGGTTGCATCAGCATTTTTCGGTTCACTTTTGACAGTCCTTTCAGTATCTGCCAGTGATGCCGTCCACCCTTATATGTTGCAGTTCAGCACAGCAGCATCTTATATGTTGGTCCCCGAGTTGCGTGATTGTACCGTTTGATCCACCTCTTATGATCCGGTACTTGGAGATTCAGTTACTTATTTGATCAGACATCCAGTTGCACCATCTTTTGATCAGCTTTCTATATGTGATACTTGGACATTGATTCAGACTTGTATTTCCGGGCCATGCTCAGATGATTCATTGTGTACTTTCAGTTCAACTATACTTGTATACATGTTGGATCTATTCACTACTTTCTATATGATGTATTTTTGACTGAGCATGGGTATGCCCGCCTCAGCATGAGTTGACTCTCTGTTTTCTTTCATTGGTTTTTGGCAGGCTGAAATCTGGTGAAGTCCTCTCTTGTCCTTGCGAAGTTCTTTATATGTGCATAATACATTTCGGCCATCATGTACCCCTTCTGACCTCATATATTAGGGGGCATCTGTTATAGCATCATTTCTCACCTTCACATGATTCATGATTGCTTTGATGGTTTTGGGCACCCATTCCTACAGACTTGGACAAATTCACTAAAAAACAGTCTAAAAGTCCCCATACGCGACTATGCCCGTACTTTTCCGCGTGTATACGCGAGTCCAGCTAGACTTTTCCGCGTATTCCATTAAAATGATTAAAAAATATATAAAAATTCCCTGTTTTCGGGCTGGGTTGATGGTTACTCTGGTAGTTCAACCACCCCAGCACGTGGCCAACTGTTTCCAACTGTTGAAACTACTTGGAGGGAGTATAAAAACCCCTCATGTGTATGGCCTAAGGGAGAGAGAGAATTATTGATATTATACTCTGTTGGTATTCCCTATCCAAGTCTGATTCCCCGTGTCTCCTGCACTTTCCCAGTTCATTATAGGAAACCCTTGTTTCCTTGAGATGCACATCCCTTTATATGTCATCTCGTATGCACCAGTTTGGAAGGAGTCTTAGTGAGGCAAGGGCTGGACGGATCCAGACGACGGTCTGCTCGAAGGCCGTGGAAGGATCAGGTGATCTCTCCACTCGTTACTTTTGTACATGCTATTTATAATACAGAAGTACCATGCTGTTCCCGAAATAAACGTGTTAGTGTATGCTTATATATATGTGAAAATTTTTATTTAAGCATTCATTATGATCTATTTAATGTTTTTTATGGATTTCACTAACATTTAGAGTAGATATATGCTGTACAACCTGTTCTTCATGCTTGTTTCTTCTTGTCTTTCAGGTTAAGAAGGAAGGACGGTTGCTGGGGGTTTGGACCCCGCGGGATCTGCTTCAACCGTAGGACCTACGGGTAACTTTCTCATTCTACTCTATTTTGTTTTTCTGAACGTGCATGGTTGTGTGAGTCCTTCTTAAGTAGCATGCCCCTGCTCTGTGGAGGTTGTACCCCAACCAACCTCTAGGGTGATATTCCCCGAAACAGACGCAGATAGAGACAACGCAGTTTTCTGAAGAGGTGACGCGGATCCTGCAGGAAATCACGTAGAAACAACGCAGTGTCTCTTGGAGTCAGTACAGAGATAGCTAGAGGCTGGAATTTATGAGCTACGAGGGCCAAAATTCAACCCTATATCAGCTAGATCAGTTGCAAAACAAATTGACACAATTCCTTCAGTTTTCCCATGCAAGCTTACGCAGTCCAACGTAGGAAATCACGCAGAGGCAGTAAGGGCATCACTTACGTTGTCAGATCAGCCAGAGATTAGCTGAGTGAGGCATATATCACATTTTTCACTAGATTTCCTAGATTTCTCTGAAGGGTTTGCCGGATGTTGGCACCCTAGTTGTATTCAATATTCTTCTACTTAATAATACAAACCCTCAGATCTGCTACATCATTTTTCCCAAGTTACTTACCACTATCCATCTCACTTGCATTCTTTGGGTTCAACTGACCATGGGTTATTTAGGATTTGGCACACCAACAACCCCTTACAACGGCCTATAGAAAATGGCAATGTGCCTGCATCAATCATGTTTCCTCACCCATCTATCAACAGTGCATGTCGAAAGGTGGGCTTCTGATCAAAAAGTACTTTATTCATTTTGTAATGGAGTCCCTATGTTTGTTTCTATTTGGGAATTTGATATGGGTTATGGGATAACCTGGAAGAAAGAGGGGTTTTGACCATGATCTTGTTGCCTCTCCTTAAATGGGGAATTCATCTTCAATCCTAGCCAGTGCGACCTCCCTTAATAGCCCAATGGGTATAGGAGGGGAACAATTGGAAAACCCCAATTACGATAGTGTAGTCCCATATCTCCATACTTACGACTTTCCATCTATTGAGATTGCAACAAAATGATGAGCTTAGTGGAAAGGAGTCGCCTTCACTAAGTGGGCCTGCAGGCTATTTTTGGTGCAAAGTCTATTTTTAGACATATGGATCATGTTCTATGAGTTGCAGGATGCTATTTGTGGATGGTTGGTCAAGTCAGAAAAAATAGATGGACTTCTATTTTTAGACATATTGGGCGGAATCTATTTTTAGATTGCCAGTCTAAAAATAGATATGTCGAATATTATTAGCTCTTAATAATATTTGGACTATAAACATTATCTTATTCTCTTGGAGCAATTCAGTTAAGTGCACAGATGTGGCACAGGAGCTGACAGAAGGAATTACGCTATTCCTGAGGGTTAAGTGGAGCTATTGCATGGATACTTCAGTTAGAACTCATGTGACGGAGTTTGGTGGAGTTGATTGAGGAAGTTAGTGGAGTTGTATTCAGTTTAACTAATCTAAACATAGTTGAGCTATTTGTATTCAGTTTAACTAATTGATAAAATTAGTGAGAGTGGTGTGAATTAATTATTAATTAATTCACTAATTATAAACTCATAAATCAACTAAATAATGCATCAGTTAACTTCAGTGCATGGACAGTTTCAGTGGAGACCAGTGCAGAGATAGGTGAAATAGCAGGTTAACTATCAATTGTGACTATACTGTTGCTATTTGCAACACACAGATAGGTGGAGTAGCCCATGAGGATTGCGCAGTTCAATCCAGGTGGTTTATCTATTTAATGAAGCCATCCCATAGGATTAATTGTGCAATAGAGGCTGGCTATCAAGTGGCAAAAGATTGGAGCATGTGTTTTGCTAGATCTAGCTTGATAGTGTGTAGAAATTGAGGGGGTGCATGAGAGCTTGTGAGGAGATTTTGTACTATGACTGTTACATGATCTCCATGACATATAATATACAGATAGTTGGGATTTTCAGCTTTAAGCTTTCCCATTAAATACTGTGTTCATATGTTTGATTGTTTGTGATTTTTAATGTATGCATGCAATTGATTTTATTTCCGCATGTGATGATAAATGGTAGAAGAGATTCTGTATTATGCATGAAGCTAAAATAGTGTGTGATCAGGAGAATCTTGGTGAATAATATGTCAGTTATTCAAATTTTCTACATGGTATCAGAGTGATATTGATCATTGGAGCGATTGCAAAACATTGAAGCGGTTGAGTTTTGTGCTGGTGGAATTCGAATTTGCAGCAGTGTTTTCTTGGTGTCAAAGTTGAGATGTCTTTCAACGGATTGCGATTGGAGTATGCCCTTGAGGGCAGCTCGAATTATATTGCATTGAAGGACAGGATGGAGGCGGTGTTGGATGACAATGGGTTGAAGGAGTTCATAGATGCAGAAGTTCCGAAGCCTACTTCTAGTGATGCTGCCATACTTGACGCATGGCAAAAGAAGACAACAAAGTGTCGAAGGATTATGTTGGAGGGTGTGAAGGATCACATAGTGTCCAGCCTTCATGGTAAGGCTTCTCAATTCTTGATGTGGAAAGCCTTGACAGATTTATTCCAAAGCAAGAGCGACCAGAGGAAGTTGGCACTCAAGGATAGACTCAGAAACATAAAGATGGAGAAAGGCGACAGTATGCCCAAGTACCTCACGAAGTTCATCCAATGCAGGGATGAGCTGGGAAGTGTGGGGGTGACTGTTGATGATGAGGACTTGGTGAACTTGGCTCTCCTTGGGCTTCCGAAGAGTTGGCATTCCTATCAGGACTCTGTCAATGGTCGGGAGAAATTGCCAGGATGGGAGCGACTTTGGTCGGATCTTGTGCAAGAGGAGATAAGGCAGAGTGCTAGGGACGGATCGTCATCAAAGAACTCTAATGAAGAGAATTGTGCTTTGGCTACCAAAGCAAAGAAGAGGAAGATCAAGAAAGCTTCTCATTCTGGTGCGAAAGGCAAGAAGCAGGACATGTCCAAGGTGAAGTGCTTTCATTGTCACCAACACGGACATTATGCCACAAATTGTCTGCAGAAGAAGAAAAATAAGCAGGCTGCTGGATCTGCAGCTGGAGAGGCCTTAGCCTCGTAGTTTGAGCTAGATTTTTCACTGATCGCATGCTTGGTCTCAAGTGTGACGGGTTCAGTGTGGTTTCTTGACAGTGGTGCGTCTTTTCACATGACAGGAGATCGAGATTTGTTTACTGATCTGGATGAGAAAGATCTTGGAGTGCACATCGAGATGGGCGATGATGGTAGATATAGTGTGACCGGTATCGGTACCATTTCCTTTGAGAGGGAGTCTGGTAAACACTTCAGATTGAAAGAAGTGATGCATGTTCCAGGATTGAAGAAGAATCTTATCTTTGTGGCGATGTTAGAAGATAAGGGATATGATGTTGTCTTTAGCGAAGGAAAATATTTCCTGTGCAGTAAGGCAACTGGTGAGACTCGGAGGATAGGGGTTCGAGTTAAGAACCTTTATCAATTGCAGGTAGATGGCTGCACAGCAATGGCGGGCAAGGCAGAAGGAGTGGTGAGCAGGGATTATGGCGAGTTGTGGCACTGGAGATTGGGCCACCTTCACCATGGAGCTTTGAAGATACTACAATAGATTTCTACTGGGCTTCATAAAGGCACTCTTGCGCAGTCAGATCAGTGCAAGGGGTGTACCTTGGGAAAATTTGTGAAAGCCACCTTTCACGAGAAGGATAGTCGCGCCACGACGATCCTTGAGAGAATTCACACAGACGTGTGTGGACCTTTCTTAGTAGCTTCGACAACAAAGCACAAGTACTATGTGATATTTGTTGATGATTTTTCTCGTAAGTGTTGGATCTTCTTCATGCAGAAGAAGAGCGAGACATACTCAAAGTTCTGTGAGTTCAAGGCACTGGTTGAGAAAGAATCGGGGAAGCAGGTGAAGGCTCTTAGGAGCGAAAATGGTGGTGAATTCATCTCTCGCGAATTCAAGGACTTTTGCAGTGCAGAAGGAATTCGAAGAGAGCTCATAGCACCTCATAACCCACAGCAGAACGGGGTTGCTGAGTGGAAGAACAGAACGATCGTGGGTGCTGCACGGGCGATGTTGCATGATCAGGGCCTACCCATACACTTGTGGGCGGAGGCATGCAATACTGCAGTATATGTGTAGAACCGTTGTCCTCACAGGATACTTGGCATGAGTACACCCGAGGAGGCGTTTTCTAGTAAGAGGCCTGATATTTCCCATTTGAGGATTTTTGGTTCACCTGTTTACATTCATGTGACGAAGGATTCCAGGAAGAAGCTGGAGCCGACTACGGAGGTTGGGATATTTATGGGGTATGTTGTGGATCATCTGCATATCCTTTTTTATTTTGTCTTGAAAATTAGAAAATAAAAAGAAAAATTTGAAATTCTGAAAATGCATATGATATAGTATAATGTTTTATGCTGTATTATAAAAAAAAAAGAGAGCGAAGCATCCTTACAACCTCAAGGCAAATCAATTTTATCATTAAACTTTATTTGGATGTATGTTTGGGTTTCATGATTAAGTCACGAGCAACTTCCCGAGCGGAAGTAGTGATCGTGGAAGAACGTGGTCGGGTGATCAAATGCTGGGGTATAAAGCGCTCGTGCATTATCCGATTTGGCACCCCCGCAGTTGACTGGTCAGATCGCGGGTGAGCCGTGATCGACAGCCAGGATTCATTGCGGGGGGTGCTGGCTGAGGTTCACCGCCGTACTCCAAGACCCCCCGCGGTGACGTCATCAGGTGAGGTGGAAGACAGCTGTCATCCTCTTTCAACGGCTTTTTCCACGTCATGTCGGCATTTATTACCGGTTTTCGTAGCTGTTAAAGAGTTCTTTTGTCCCATTCCCGTCCATTTGTGTTTGTTTTTTCCATACGAACCGTGTTCTTGCCACCTTTGCATTCTCCGCTATTCCACGAATTGTTTCCATTGCCTGTCAGCCATGGCAAAGCGAGTCTCCCTATCTGGTATTACAAAACTCAATTCTCTCCTGGATAGTGAAAAAGACGTCTAGGATACCTTGTCTTCTGTCAACCATTCCTTATTGTATCACCAAGTGACCCTAAATGCTGAGAAATCACCAGTGTTTTCAGCCATGAAGAGTTCCGGTATCTTGTCCGCCTGTATCCCAAAAGCCCACTTTTTTCCCGAATTCATATCATGGCTGGTCTCTTCAATGTACCCTGGTAAGTGTTTTATCATGAACTCATAGGGTGAAAACGTTCTGCAGGTATCGACGCAATTAATTCGACCAGCATTGTGTTGTCCCGAAAACAAGTCACCATTGCAGTTTTCTGAAGATTCATTGGCTCGTTATTTTGAAGACCTTTCAAATGAAGAATTCAGTCTGTGTATGTCATACTTGAGATAAAATTCAGAGAAAGCTCAGCTCGAAGGAGAATAATTTAGTTTGGAAGAATTTGATGCTGAGTATAGACCAGTTTTAAGTTGCATTGCGGAGATTTTGGGCAAAGACAATGACAAGACAGTTGATAAATCAGTCTTGGGAATGTACGCGCTCATGATGAAGCCAGGGGTTGTTCTCGACATTCCATCTTTCTGGCAGGAGATTGTAAATTCTCAGTTGATGGCCTTTCCTCTTACAGGTTTCTTTAGATTCCCATCCTTGATTTTTTATTTATTTTTATATCAGAATGTCGAAGAATTTATGAGTTTGGGATTGAATATAGTTGATGTCAATAAGCAAAAGAAATCTGTGTTATTTTCGACTGATATGACTAGAAAAGAAGGAAACGAAGCAGGGATATTTGAGTTTTCTAGTCATTATATGTCCATTGCTTATAGAATTTTGAATGGAGTTCCTCCTCCATGTTTTTTACCAAAAGCCCGAGAGTTCCTACAGCTAGGACCGAGTTGCAGATTTGGAGACTGGTTTGTGTTTGAAGAGTATTCAGAGAAAAGGTTACTGGGAATAAAGGAGGTGGTAAAGAAGTTTGATATAACATTTGATAAATTGATCAGGTCAGGTTTACCTTCATGCTAGACAGAAAAGGGAAATATTTAGACGTGGAAGTTTTATGAAGATGCACTAACACTGGAAAAAAGCAGGGCAGATAGCAAGCACGAAAAGACACAAGTTTTAAAGGGAGAAACTGTGTTTAACTTTTTGCAGAGGCATTTCAACTTGCTATGGATGGTAAAAACACTCTTCACAGAAAGACTTACTCACAGTCAGGCTGTTGCATTTAGATTGGAATATCTTAGTTACAAGAATGCTTCTACAACTCAAGGTGAAGTTTGGAAAAAGTGCAAAACTTTCTCCGTGGATAGAGCAAAAGAGATCCCAACGGCTCAATCAAAAGCAGCCGTTGATTCAGCAATCGCTTCAGGACCATATGTTCTCATAGATTAGAAGTTTTAAAATTCTCATTTTATTTTTCAAAATTATGTAAATGTAATAGGATTTTACGAGGCATGTGCCTCCATAACAGTTAGTGGTTTAAACAGTTAGAATTAGTTGGAGCAGTTAGAATCAGTTTCATTACTGGAAACTGTCTTGTGATGCTGTATTAAAAGACAATTTCAAGAAAGATGAGGGTTCCGAGTTTTGAACCTTGAAGCCAAATTTTGTACTGGAAAATACTGAATCAATGAAAAGTTTTGCAAGTTTCTATCATTCTGCCTATGCTGAATAGTTTCCCAGTTTTCATTATGTTTTCATGTCTTTGAATACAATAGAGTAATTTGAGCTGCAGGTCTCTGGATACATGTGTATTTAAGAGTTAAATAAACCTTAATGGGCTCTCCTCTATTTTAACCTTATCATTGCTTACTTCTTCAGGATTTTATAATGATAGATTATGTTTCAGACAGCATATCAAATTAGAATCCTTTTCTTTCTTATTTTCTTCCGTTCATTCACTTCAGCATAAAAAGAATATGGCATTGCAGAACATACATGGGATTAATATTTGAAGATTATGATTAATGTTTAAAGGTTTATAAAACAGAGACAGTTATTACATTTGTTTGTGACATAATTTAATAATGTCTTGAGCACAAATTCATTTACACAACAAGGAATTGTTTCTTGAGGTACAACATTAATTGGCGCCGTTGCCGGGGACCGAAGATTCAAATATTTTCCCTAGGTTTTGTTTGATATTTCCTCTAGTTGTTTAGAGAGGAGGAAATAATAAGTTGTGCTTGTTTGAAAATCGCTCTGGCTCCCAAGAAACCTCACACCAGGTCCGATACCTCTCAGCAAAAAGTCCCTGTTCTGTCTGATCCTAAGAAGCTGGTTTCAAAGAAGGGCCAGAAACCAAAAATATTAGATACACCAGAAGCTACACTTCTCGCACCAGGCAGCAGTTCACGCACGTTCTCATCTAAGAAAGTTTCCAAGAAACTCATTTTCTCGGAAGAAGAATCTGTTAATTTTCAAGAACCCACATTAGAAGAGAAATCTTTGGAGTTTGAGTCTTTTCCTTTTACAAAAACTTAGCCCCATATAGTTGCCAGCTCTTCTGCAATCGTTCATACTCCAACTCCTATATTGGTTGTTCCACCTCATTCATCCTCACCTACAACTAGTATTCATTTTACCCCCGCTCAAGGAGCAGTTAACCCAGGCGTAAACATGGCAGTCCCTGCAGCCCCTGCTTTCTTGATGAATAGATATGCACCATTAAATCTACCCCAACCACTGCATGATATGCCTCAAGAGTATCTCAAGTTACTCCCTAGATTTACTGGTGAAGACGAAATAACTGCAGAACAGAACTTGCCCCTGTTTTGCACATTTGCTGAGAATTTAAATGTTGAACATTTGGACGTTGTCATGAGACTTTTTGTTCAGTCTCTAAATGGAGAGGCAAGGAAATGGTTTAAAGGATTGCCTAATGGTACCATAAATGATTGGGATACCTTAGAAACACGTTTCGCCTAGAGATGGGGTGAAAAAAGGGACCATGGTTATTCTTTGACAGAATTCAATGTAATAAAGAAGAAATCTGTTGAAAGCATGAAAGATTTTGTGACGAGATTTAATAAATTGTATAATAGTTTGCCTGTTGAAATGAAACCTCCTATTGGAGCAAGGGTTGTTTTTGCTGGTGCATTTGAACCAGAATTCAGTTTCACATTGAGGGAAAGGAGGTCACCTACATTGGAGCAGATTCAAACTGATGCTCTGGAGATTGAGGCTAATATGTCCGCTGCTGGTAAAGTTCAAGATAAAGGAAAAGCTAAAGAAGAAGCCTCAGCTCAAGAACAAAGAATTGATGATATGACTAAGGTCATAAAAAATCTGTCTAACAAATTAGTGAAATTGGAAATAGATAGTAAGCCTACAAGACAGAATAGAGGGGTTTTCAATCCCCAATTTAAAAAACAACCCCTACAAATTCTACAAAGAGAAAAGAAAGATCAAGATCAGGTGCAAGCACCTTTGTATATAGAGGCAGCTCCATCCCGTTCAGCAGATGATGATGATGAAAGAGAGGATGATGCTCGAATTTCTGCTGTGTTCATGGAAGATGATGAAACAGAGGAAGAAGTTGAGGAAGAAGGAGTGGAAGAAAGTGATCTTTCATTTGATCAAGAAGAGATGGATGATTACTACAGACAGTTTACAGACTTCATGCAATTTGAGTTACATAAAAAGTATGATTTGAGGTCAAAGAAGAGGCTAAGAACTTAAGAGAATGAGGAAAAAGAGCCAGAATCAATGCCTGCTCCAATGGCGACTCCATTACAGAAAGACCAGACTAAGAAATTAGATAAGGGGAAAAGCCCATGAATGAATAAAAAGAGAAGGAAAAGCAGCAAGCCGAAGCTTCTCAAACAAAGGTTAGAGATTCTAATATTTTGGAGAAAGTGGTTACTGTTTCTAATCAAAGTCCAAGTTCCAAGAAAGATCAAGAAGAACCTGAAAAGTTGACAAAACCAAATCAAACTTTCAGTTTGGAAAAAGAGTTGGAAAAAGTGAAAATTCAAGTTCCTCTTCTTGAATTAATGAAAACACCTGGTTATAAGAAAGATATTGATGAATTTATTAATCTATCTCAGTCAGATGAAGTGGGTGATATAGTTAATCTGCAAGAAGAAAAACCAGTGGTTACATTTGGGCCTCATGTTGAAGAAGTAGATTCATCTGTCCCTCCTTTCTATATTTCACTTCTGTTACACGATTTTGTTCTGCATAATTGTATGCTAGATTCTGGCGCATCCCACAATTTGATGCCATTGTGTGTGATGAAAGAGTTGAATTTGCAAATCACTAAGCCATACCGAGATATTTATTCCTTTGATTCAAAGAGGGTGAAGTGTGTGGGTATTATTAAGGATATGGTTGTTTCATTGGCTCAAATCCTGGCCAAGAGCATTATGATGGATGTGGTAGTAGCAGACATTCCAGCTAGATTTGGTATGTTACTATCAAGATCCTGGGGGGCAAAGCTGGGAGGAGTTTTGAAGCTATATTTTACATATGCTATCACTCCTGTTTTTAATGGGGAAGAAAGGAGATTGTACAGAGAAAATAGGTTTCAAAAAACTGCCACCAAGAAAGATGCAGGTAATTCACCTATTTACGGCCAGGAAAAGGATGACCTTTCTTGTTTCATGCTGCATGAAGATGTAGAATTTGCTGAGGAAACGCAAGGGCAGCTCCCTTCTGCCATTGTACATAAGGAGCTACGTTCAAAAAAGCTATGGAAGTGTTATTTTGATGGTGCGTTTTCTAAAGAAGGTACTGGAGCTGGCTTCATTTTTATCTCTCCGGAAGGTAACCTTGTGCCTTTTTCTTTCAAATTAGAGTTTGATTCCACTAATAATGTAGCGGAATATGAAGCATTAATCATTATTCTGTAGATAGCTAAGCACATGGGAATTTAGTCTATGACCGTGTTCGGCGATTCTGAATTAATCATAAGACAAATAAAGAATTTGTGTCAAAATAAACATCCCAGATTAAGAGCTTATAGGAATGAGGTCTGGGATTTGATTGAAAATTACTTTGAAGCTTTCAACTTACAGTTTGTTCCAAGGGAAGAGAATATAATGGTTGATTCCTTAGCAGTTGCAGCCAGTACATTCAAGCCTCCGATTAATCCGAGACTGAGATATGAAATCGAGATGAGACATAGACCTTCAATCCCTGACAATGTCAAACATTGGCAGGTATTTGAGGATGATGAACAGATTAAGACGTTTTTGTTGATGACTGAAGATTTTGAAGATCATCAGATGGATTTGGAGACTGATGAAGATGATTCGGCTGATAAGACTTTGAGAAAGAAGATTGGTGGTCAGGATATTATTCAGTTGAAAGACAATGTTTTGCCAAGAGGCTTGGTGCCTCTCGAAAGACTGTTTGATGCAAATGACGTGGCTATAAATCAAAAGAAAGAAAACCAAGATGAGAATGTGGAAGATTGTAATTTAGGAACTCAACAGGAGCCTAAAATGATCAAGTTGTTCAAAGGAGTCCCGAAGGACTATAAAGAAAGGTACATTGATTTGTTCAAACAATTTGAAGATGTATTTGCTTGGTCTTATGATGATCTGAAGACATATGATAAGAGTATCATACAGCATAAAATCCCACTGAAATATGGAGTCAAACCGCATAAATAGAAGCTTAGACAAATCAATCCATTATTGTTGGCTCCGATTGAAAAAGAGATAAAGAAATTACTTCAAGCTAAAATAATTGTTCCTCTAAGATATTCAGATTGGGTTTCCAATCTTGTACCAGTCAGAAAGAAAAATGGAGAGATAAGGCTGTGTGTATATTTCAGGAACTTAAACAGGGCTTCATTGAAGGATAATTATCCTTTACCGAAGATGGATTTTGTCTTGCAAAAGGTGATAGGAGCATACAGATTATCTATGGTAGATGGATTTTCAGGATATAACCGGGTTGCTGTAGAGAAGGAGGATCAAAAGAAAACTGCTTTCACCACACCCTGGGGAACGTTTATGTATGCCAGGATGCCGTTCAGCCTAATGAATGCAGGAGCCACATTTCAAAGAGCGATGGATATTGCATTTGTGGGAGATGAGTTTGTGGTTATTTATCTGGATGATGTCACAATATTTTCAAACTCGGATGAGGAACATCTACAACACTTGCAGAAAACCTTCCTGAGATGTAGAAAGTATGGATTATCGCTGAATCCTAAAAAATCTCTGTTTTCTCTGGAGGAGGGTAAACTGCTGGGCCATATTGTCTCCAAACAAGGAGTGAAGATTGACCCAGCAAGAGTCGAAGCAATATAGTCAATTCCACTGCCTCGAAGCAAAAAATATATTCAGAGATTTCTTGGCAAAATTAATTTTCTAAGAAGGTTTGTTCCTAATTATGCAGAGATAGTCAAGAAAATAACGGACATGTTAAGAAAGGTGGCTGAGGTGAAGTGGGACAAAGAAGCGAGAGAGTCATTTCAAAGAATAAAAGAAGCTCTGAAGGAAGCTCCCGTTCTAATAAGTCCAGATTATCAGAAGCCATTTCAAATTTTCTCGTTTGTGTCTTCCTCAACAATTGCTGCTGTGTTATTGCAGAGAAATGAAGAAAAGTATGAACAACCTGTGGCATATTTCAGTAAAGTGCTCCGAGATGCATAGTTGAAATATAATATATTGGAGAAACAAGTATATGCTCTGGTGAAAGCATTGAAAGCATTTAGAACTTATATTCTTCATTCCCAAATTTTATCATATGTTCCTAATTCCGCTGTAAAAGACGTTTTAGTATAGAGTGAAGTGGACGGGAAAAGGGGCAAGTGGATCTCTAAAATCCAAGAATATGACCTGGATATTAAACCAACAAAATTGATCAAAGGATTGGGACTGGCCAAATTGTTAATAGAGTCAAATTTCCAAGCATTGGGAATTAATTTATTAGTGCCTGTAGAAGAGGTCTATGGAGAAACAGGTGATATTAAGTCAAAGTCAGCAATTAAGTATAAATTCATATGCTCAGATTGGTACAAAGACATTGTTCATTATTTATGCTTTCTTTCTTGTCCTCCTTCCATAAATAGAACTAAATACAGAGCTTTAAAACTTAAGGCGCAACCTTATGTCATAATTGAAGCAAAGCTATATTGGAAAGATCCTGCTGGTGTGTTATTGTTATGTTTGACAGAGGAGGAAGTTCCAGAAGTAATCAAAGAATATCATGAATGTTTGTGCGGAGGTCACTACAGTTGGAAGGTAATTTCTCATAAAGTTTTTAAATCAAGTTTCTATTGGCCATATGTGTTTGCTGATGTTTATAAAGCAGTCAGAAGTTGTCAAAAATGCCAGGAGTTTGCAGAAAAGAAAAAGTTAGCTCCTTTACCTCTTCTTCCTGTTTTTGTTGAAGAACCTTTCAGACAGTGGGGGTTGGATTTCATTGGAGAAATAAATCCACCATCCAGTGGACAATTCAAGTGGATCCTTACTACTACAGATTATTTTACAAAATGGGTGGAGGCAATTCCCACAAGGAAGGCAAATGATTTGGTGGTTATGAGGTTTCTAGAAGAAAATATCTTTAGCAGATTTGGATGTCCAGTAAAGATTGTGACAGATAATGCTCAAGTCTTCAATTCAATCAGGTTTATTAATTTCTGTCAGACTTACAATGTGATATTGTCTCATTCTACAGATTATCATCCACAGGGGAATGGATTGGCAGAATCTTCTAACAAAACATTGGCAAGAATTCTGAAGAAGACAATCAATGAAAACCAAAAGAACTGGGATTCTAAGCTAGTGTTTGCGCTATGGGCAACAAGGATTACCACTAGAAGATCCACTGGTAAGTCACCTTACGAGCTCGTATATTGTACTCAGGCATTGTTTCCCACCCAGTTGGTGAAACCTCTGATTTCCTTCCTCCAAGATGCTCAAGCAGAACCTAATGCCATGATTAGAAGAATGAATAATGTAATGGAGCTAAATGAAAGCAGAAATAAAGTTCAGGAGAATTTGATTGTTTATCAACAGAAAATGAAGACCATATTTGACAGGAAAGCAAAGGAGATCATGTTCCAGAAGGGAGACCTGGTATTGAGGTGGGATACCTGAAGAGATGACAAAGGGAAACACGGAAAATTTGATCCCTTGTGGTACGATCCGTTCAAAATCAATGAAGTCAGGATGAATAACACTTTGATGCTGGAAAATATTGAAGGAGAAGTACTAGATATGCCTGTCAATATCTAAAGCATTATTTCCGGCACTAAGGGACTGTTTCATCACCATTGTAGATATCCGGTGTGATCACTGTACATTTTCTATCAAGCAATTTTTGACTCCATGCCCAAAGTGAAGACACTAATCTGCAGGTTCTTAGTGTTTCATGGTAAAAACACTATCCCCAGGTGGAGCCAGATGTTGTGGATCATCTGCATATCCTTTTTTATTTTGTCTTGAAATTAGAAAATAAAAAGAAAAATTTGAAATTCCAAAAATGCATATGATATAGTATAATGTTTTATGCTGTATTATAAAAAAAAAGAGAGCGAAGCATCCTTACAACCTCAAGGCAAATCAAGTTTATCATTAAACTTTATTTGGATGTATGTTTGGGTTTCATGATTAAGTCACGAGAAACTTCCCAAGCGGAAGTAGTGATCGTGGAAGAACATGGTCGGGTGATCAAATGCGGGGGTATAAAGTGCTCGTGCATTATCCGATTCGGCACCCCCGCAGTTGACTGGTCAGATTGCGGGTGAGCCGTGATCGATGGCTAGGATTCATTGCGGGGGGTGCCGACCGAGGTTCACCACCGTACTCCAAGACCCCCCGCGGTGACGTCATCAGGTGAGGTGGAAGACAACTGTCATCCTCTTTCAATGACTTTTTCCACGTCATGTCGGCATTTATTACCGGTTTTCGTAGCTGTTAAAGAGTTCTTTTGTACCATTCCCATCCATTTGTGTTTGTTTTTTCTATACGAACCGTGTTCTTGCCACCTTTGCATTCTCCACTATTCCACGAATTTTTTCCATTGCCTGTCAGCCATGGCAAAGCGAGTCTCCCTACCTGGTATTACAAACCTCAATTCTCTCCTGGATAGTGAAAAAGACGTCCAGGATACCTTGTCTTCTGTCAACCATTCCTTATTGTATCACCAAGTGACCCTAAATGCTGAGAAATCCCCAGTGTTTTCAGCCATGAAGAGTTCCGGTATCTTGTCTGCTTGTATCCCAAAAGCCCACTTTTTTCCCGAATTCATATCATGGCTAGTCTCTTCAATGTACCCTAGTAAGTGTTTTATCATGAACTCGCAGGGTGAAAACGTTCTGCAGGTATCGACGCAATTAATTCGACAAGCATTGTGTTGTCCCGAAAACGAGTCACCATTGCAATTTTCTGAAGATTCATTGGCTCGTTATTTTGAAGACCTTTCAAATGAAGAATTCAGTCTGTGTATGTCATACTTGAGATCAAATTCAGAGAAAGCTCAGCTCGAAGGAGAAGAATTTATTTTGGAAGCGTTCGATGCTGAGTATAGACCAGTTTTAAGTTGCATTGCGGAGATTTTGGGCAAAGACAATGACAAGACAGTTGATAAATCAGTCTTGGGAATCTACGTGCTCATGATGAAGCCAGGGGTTGTTCTCGACATTCCATCTTTCTGGCAGGAGATTGTAAATGCTCAGTTTATGGCCTTTCCTCTTACAGGTTTCTTTAGATTCCCATCCTTGATTGTTTATTTATTTTTATATCAGAATGTCGAAGAATTTATGAGTTTGGGATTGAATATAGTTGATGTCAATAAGCAAAAGAAATCTATGTTATTTTGGACTGATATGACTAGAAAAGAAGGAAACAAAGCAGGGCTATTTGAGTTTTCTAGTCATTATATGTCCATTTCTTATAGAATTTTGAATGGAGTTCCTCCTCCATGTTTTTTACCAAAAGCCCGGGAGTTCCTACAGCTAGGACCGAGTTGCAGATTTGGAGACTGTTTGTGTTTGAAGAGTATTCAGAGAAAAGGTTACTGGGAATAAAGGAGGTGGTAAAGAAGTTTGATATAACATTTGATAAATTGATCAGGACAGGTTTACCTTCATGCTGGACAGAAAAGGGAAATATTTTGACGTGGAAGTTTTATGAAGATGCACTAACACTGGCAAAAAGCAGGGCAGATAGCAGACACGAAAAGACACAAGTTTTAAAGGGAGAAACAGTGTTTGTCTTTTTGCAGAGGCATTTCAACTTGCTATGGATGGTAAAAACACTCTTCACAGAAATACTTACTCACAGTCAGGCTGTTGCATTTAGATTGGAATATCTTAGTTACAAGAATGCTTCTACAACTCAAGGTGAAGTTTGGAAAAAGTGAAAAACTTTCTCCGTGGATACAGCAAAAGAGATCCCAGCGGCTCAATCAAAAGCATCCATTGATTCAGCAATTGCTTCACGACCAGATGTTCTCATAGATTAGAAGTTTTAAAATTCTCATTTTATTTTTCAAAATTATGTAAATGTAATAGGACTTTCCGAGGCATGTGCCTCCATAACAGTTAGTGGTTTAAACAGTTAGAATTAGTTGGAGCAGTTAGAATCAGTTTCATTACTGGAAACTGTCTTGTGATGCTGTATTAAAAGACAATTTCAAGAAAGATGAGGGTTCCAAGTTTTGAACCTTGAAGCCAAATTTTGTACTGGAAAATACTGAATCAATGAAAAGTTTTGCAAGTTTCTATCATTCTTCCTATGCTGAATAGTTTCCCAGTTTTCATTATGTTTTCATGTCTTTGAATAAAATAGAGTAATTTGAGCTGCAGGTCTCTGGATACATGTGTATTTAAGAGTTTAATAAACCTTAATGGGCGCTCCTCTATTTTAACCTTATCATTGCTTACTTCTTCAGGATTTTATAATGATAGATTCTGTTTTGGACAACATATCAAATTAGAATCACTTTCTTTCTTATTTTCTTCCGTTCATTCACTTCAGCATAAAAAGAAAATGTTATTGCAGAACATACATGGGTTTAATATTTGAAGATTATGATTAATGCTTAAAGGTTTATAAAATAGAGACAGTTATTACATTTGTTTGTGACATAATTTAATAATGTCTTGAGCACAAATTCCTTTACACAGCAAGGAATTTTTTCTTGAGGTACAACAGGGTACACTGATACGCCCCACAACTATCATGTGTATTTTCCAGACAGTCGCAAGACTGTTGTGCGACGGGATATCAAATTTCAGGAGGAGAAAGCCATGAAGTGTTCACTTGAGAGGGAGCTACACTTGCATCTAGAGGAGGAGCTATTAGTTCCTAAGGATGAGTCTCAGGATGTGGATCAGCCACAAGAGGAGGTTCATGGAGTGGAAGAGACCACTCATGCAGCGCTAACCATCAGAGGGCGGAAGCGCACTACAGAAGCTGAGCGACTGGCTCAAGATGCAGAGAAGGTTGTAGGAGCACCTACATCACAGCACAGACAAAAACAGTCACCTGAACGGTATATTGGATACATGGATCTTGTGAGCAAGTGTATCGTGACAGAGCCATCCTCTTTCGAGGAAGCTATGGAGGACCCCGCATGGGTAGATGCCATGGTGGAAGAGTATGATTCGATTGTCAGAAACAGTGCATGGGAGATTGTCCCAAGGCCGAAGGGGAAATCAGTGGTGGGTTCGAGGTGGATCTACAAAGTGAAGCAGGCAGCTGACGGGAGTGTGGAGAAGTACAAGGCAATATTTGTTGCCCGAGGCTTTTCACAGATAGAGGGGATCGATTATGAGGAGACCTTTGCACTTGTCGAAAGGTATTCTTCCATACGGACGATCCTATCTCTCTCAGCGCAGATGGGGTGGAACATTCATCAGATGGATGTGAAGACTGCGTTCCTCAATGGATTCATTGAGGAGGAGGTGTACATAGAGCAACCCGAAGGTTTCAAGATCTTCAGCAGCGAGTCGCATGTGTGCAGGCTGAAGAGAGCGCTGTATGGGTTGAAACAAGAACCTTGTGCTTGGTACACACGGATAGATAGTTATTTCACCGGAATTGGATTCTCCAAGAGTGAGGTGGATCCGAACCTATACCAGATTGTGGTGGAGGGTAAGTTGCTGATCATTGTACTTTATGTAGATGATTTGATTTTGACAGGTGATGAGCTGTTGATACTCTCATGCAAGGAGGATCTTGTAAAAGAGTTTGAGGTGAAGGACTTGGGCCTCCTTCATTATTTCCCGGGATTGGAAATTTGGCAGCGCAGTGGTGGACTGTTTGTTTCTCAGGGTGAGTATGCCCGGGAGATACTGGAGAAGTTCAACATGCATGGCTGCAAGCCTGTTGATACTCCTCTTCCTGCTGTCTAGAGGAAGGAGGATGCTACTTTAGGGGAGGTAGTGGATGCCACTGTTTATCAACAGTTGGTGGGGTCGCTTATGTATCTGGTCAATACACGACCCGACATATGCTATGCTCTGAACCAGCTTTCACAAGCTATGGTTAAGCCAACCAAGCTCTTCTGGAAGGCAGGCAAGCATGTAGTGAGATATCTCAAAGGCACATATCTCAGAGGCACATCAGGATATGGATCATGGTACAGACAGGAGGATGAGTTGAGGCGGCATGGCTTCACGGATCGATATCATCATATCAGAGATTGTGTGCAGCGGAAGATCATGTTACTTTCACACATTCCTACGGAGGATCAGGATGATGATATCTTGACGAAGGCGCTCACCAGGAGAAAATTCGAATACCACAGGGGCAGGATAGGGGTTGTAGATAATCCTTATCTTGTTGAGAGGGAGTGTTGAGATTGAAACAAGATGATGAGCTTAGTGGAAAGGAGTCGCCTTCACTAAGTGGGCCCGCAGGCTATTTTTGGCGCAAAGTCTATTTTTAGACTATGTCTATTTTTAGACATATGGATCATGTTCTATGAGTTGTAGGATGCTATTTGTGGATGGTTGGTCAAGTCGGAAAAAATATATGGACTTCTATTTTTAGACATATTAGGCGGAATCTATTTTTAGATTGCCAGTCTAAAAATAGATATGTCGAATATTATTAGCTCTTAATAATATTTGGACTATAAACATTATCTTATTCTCTTGGAGCACTTCAGTTAAGTGCACAGATGTGGCACAAGAGCTGATAGAAGGAATTACACTATTCCTGAGGGTTATGTGGAGCTATTGCATGGATACTTCAGTTAGAACTCATGTGACAGATTTTGGTGGAGTTGATTGGGGAAGTTAGTGGAGTTGTATTCAGTTTAACTAATCTAAACATAGTTGAGCTATTTGTATTCAGTTTAACTAATTGATACAATTAGTGAGAGTGGTGTGAATTAATTATTAATTAATTCAATAATTATAAACTCATAAATCAACTAAAGAATGCATCAGTTAACTTCAGTGCATGGATAGTTTCAGTGGAGACCAGTGCAAGAATAGGTGAAAGAGCAGGTTAACTATCAGTTGTGACTATATTGTTGCTATTTGCAACACACGGATAGGTGGAGTAGCCCATGAGGATTGCACAGTTCAAGCCAGTTGGTTTATCTATTTAATGAAGCCATCCCATAGCATTAAAAATGCAATAGAGGCTGGCTATCAAGTGGCAAAAGATTGGAGCATGTGTTTTTCTAGATCTAGCTTGATAGTGTGTAGCAATTGAGGGTGTGCATGAGAGCTTGTGAGGAGCTTTTGTACTATGATTGTTACATGATCTCCATGACATATAATATACGGATAGTTGGGGTTTTCAGCTTTAAGCTTTCCCATTAAATACTGTGTTCATATGTGTGATTGTTTGTGGTTTTAATGTATGCATGCAATTGATTTTATTTCCGCATGTAATGATCAATGGTAGAAGAGATTCTATATTATGCATGAAGCTAAAATAGTGTGTGATCAGGAGAATCTCGGTGAATAATATCTCAGTTATTCAAATTTTCTACACCATCTCACATGCAGGCTGCATTCTTTGGGTTCAATTGATCATGGGTCATTTAGGATTTGGCACACACACTTCCCCATCCACATACCTAAGTTGGGCTTCAAAATTTTCCTCGAGAGGTTGATGCAGGTAAAATAACAAGAAAGAGCATATGAAGGCCACAAAAAGAAAATAAAGGAATATCCAACTTGCAAAAGATGGTTGGGACATAAAAATTAACACGTGAGCAAAATCCAAGCATGAGCTCTACCTCACTCATATGGCCATCACCTAGTTCTTGGGTCAACGTTGGCCTATCACATAAAAGAAAAGGAACCCTTGCATGTCCCAACCCCTGATGGGTTATAATTCCCACACCATTGGGGTAATAATTGTTATACATCTTACAAAGCAATCTCTAACCCTTTGAGCTACAAGCAACAATACAAAGAAAAATCAAGAAAAAAGTAAAACGCATAAGAGGGGTGGAAAGACAAAGGTCGACTTGATAACTCATGCATCCATGATTGCACCCTCCTCACATTGATACCCAAAAGATGTGGAGTTCCTGATTATGCTCGCCCCTTTGACCATGGCACTTTGTCGTGAAGTCTTCTCCCCTATGTTCCATCATCATTATTCACTAACAGCTATTGATTGAAGGGTTGACCAAGGACATGTCACATTCCCGTAGGGGTTGGAAGCACCTAATAGGGTAGCCTGTTAACCACTCCTACCTAGGGAGGTAACACAATTGCGAGTTCGAAGCCCTAATTTTGGAAGGGAATACTTGTATGAACTATCAAATTTCTTATTACTAGTAAGCTTGATTCACTTAGATGCAAAAATGATTAAAAGTACCTAATGGAGAAGGTTGCAGAAATTGATATTGTGTCATTGACATTTGGTTCCATCCATGGGTTGGGAAACATGATGGGGCCCAAGTCCTCTAGAGGAACATATTGACACCCATAGGTGAGGCATTGATAACCATGGGACTCAGAGCAGTTGTACAACATCAATTGCATCCTTGGGCACCTCTAGCACCTACAACATTCCAACACTTTCCCTCGCATTGTTGACTTTTCTAGGATGATGCACTTGGACCAGCATGCCCCCAATTGGATTAGAATTGACGAAAGGGAAGGTTGTTGATTCAACACCCTAAATGCCCTCAATGTTGGACTATAGACAGGAATTTTCACCAATTGGAGAACCGTGAGACTACTTTTGTGCCCCAAAGCCAAAATTTGGGTCCAAAAAGGGTGATTGAAAAATATCTAGAGGCCAACCCCTCGAGGATGATTTTATAGGGCTTCTACGCATCTCACGACACCCCTAACCCTTGACACTAGCCCCAGAAGGGCATCCATGAACTCAACATTCTCTTCCTAACTATTCACACATGTGGGAGAAATTTTATGTTTTGTCATTGGCTACAAGGGCGGCTTGTGACCTAGCTTGTAATAGCACATCATTTTATGATTTTTAGGGCCATTAGGCTAAAATTAGGATTCAAATTCATCATATAAGTAGAGAAACCGTTCATTGTATCAAATAATCATCACATCACTTGGAATTTCAGCCTTCTTGAGCTATTCAACTCCTTTTCTTGTGGAGATTTTGGATGTATGAATGCATTTTGATATTTGGAGCCAATTTTAATTGTCATTGGAGCTATTCGTTGGAAAAATGGAATGCATCTTTGCATGTTATCTTGTCAGTGTACGTAATTATTGAACATTTATTTTCTTCATGTCTAATGTATGGAATAATGCTGATTCTAGCTCATGTTAATTGTGCCCTAATTTTTTGAAGATATATTGAATGTTATATAGATGATTTATTGCATGCATTACTGATACATAACATGTGAATGAATTTCCTATAGGTGAACTCTTGGTAGTTCTCCCATGAAAAGTCCATTATCCATTGCATAGGTAAATGCTTCAAGTTTGTTGCTAGGGCATCAAATTTTCAGCCTCCTTGGAAACATTTAAGCTGATTTATCACATCATAGACTCCATACTCCCAAGGAAAAATAGATTGGTCTACTTTTTTGGTGATCAAACATCTCTCTAATCCATAAATTCTCAGTTTCCTTTGGACCTCTTGAAGGATAACTCATACATTATGGCTTGGTGTGAATCCCTAGACAAGGAGTATTTTGGTGGTTGGAGAGCCTAAATGTCAAGATGAGGGTATTTTTGTGGTTGTTAATGCCATCATGGATCCAACGAGGTTGCAATAAATGCAAATATTGGTTGAGCATCAACGAAGACAAGATCTAGAAATACTAGTACAAATGATGTTATAGCACAAGAGGCAATGACCTTAGAGAGGCATCAATGAATGCTATAATAGCCAACATTGGCATGGAAAAATATCGGGGGTGAGTGACCAAATGAAGATAGAAATCTTGGACACCAATTCCTAGCTAATGAGAGAATGAGAAAAGAAAAATGAAATAAGGAAGAAACACAAAAAAATAAGGAAAGAAAGGTAATGATGACACTTGAGAAGTAGTAGCATAGTCAGGAAGCAAGAGTTTAGAGAAGAATACATTAGATAGATGATTTAGGAAGCAATCCCCTAGCTGTAGTCTAGAGGATCCAACCACTAATACTAATGTTTTTAAGAGATAAATAGCAGCAGGGTGCCTAGTAACACCTAGGAAGAAATTATATTGAGTAGGGCCCTACTCAATACAACGAGCTAGATGGAATTAATAATTGGCGAGGTGATAGAGAAAAAATGAGACAAAAGGCAAAAAGATAAAGGAAAAATAGAATAAATGGAAAAAATAATTCCCATCATCAGAAGGAAAGATTTATAGGTTAGTTCTAGATCCCCAAATCTCATTTAAAAGATTTTATACCCAAGCATTGACGCAAAACAAAGTTACAAGGACCAATTGTAAGCAATACAACTACAAGGAGGTATAAGCAAAGAAAAAAGAAATGAGAAGAAGCCAATAAAATGAGGATATAGTAGAAAAAATGAGATAAAGAAAAGAAAAAGAAATGGGAAGAAGCCAATATGTTAAGTGAAGTTGAAAATGAGGAGATAGTAGAAAAAATGAGATAAATGTATTGATTCCCAAAAAATGACCAATGAAGTGCTATCCCACCTCTTTCTAGGGTTTGAACATATATTGGCCTAAAGATATATTTTTTAGGAATTACACGTATTCAACTATAAGCATTTCTTCTCACTACCAGTAATTTCTTAGGGATATGGCCATAGTTTTCACATGGGTTCCTCCTCCACAATTCATCAAAATCATACGATGGTAAACCTTAAACTAGAGCAGTGGAGAGGCCTATTGGAATGAATATTTCAACAAATATCAATCATGAGGATGTTTGGACGAGTTTATTGTAATGCTAAAGATGCAGAGTATCAAAGATTCATTCTAAAGGGAGAGTTTCTAGCCACACTCAAGCAGAAAGGTTTCAAAGATTGAAGATGCAATATGGAAAACACTAAAACAAAAGGCAGAGTTCCATAGCTTGAAATTTGTGGATGCCCCCCCAATTCATAAAAGCATGTACATACAAACCAAAATCCACAAAAAGCATCCACATACAACAAAAAAACATACACGTATATTTTCCGCATAATTTTGTGTGGATAGATTGCCAGCAAGAACTCCATGGCTACACCTCTTTTTACGTAGACTATTGGCCAACTAGAAACCACAAATGTATAATATAATCAATGGACATCCAAGGGAAGAAAAAAGTATTAATGTGCTCCTTAAAAGCATGAATGGGTATTATTGATGCAAACAAACTCCATATCAATGATAATTTGCAATACATATGTAGTGTTTTTTCATGCTAACACCATGTGGAATGCATTCTAAATTTTGATCCATGTTTAGGAAAATCGAGAGGATGGAGAGGCTTATGCTGATTTCTTGTTAGATTATGTCACCGATTCTCCACTACTTGAATGCATATATCTATCAACCATATACTTGCAATTTAGGCCAATGCCTCGTTCTTGGAATGGTATGCGATGTGTCTTTGGCATTGCATCAATAACATGCCCATGGCATGTGCAGGATTTCTAATAAAGTTAGAACAAGAGAAAATACATGTCATTGCTTGATGTCTTCAAATGCTCCATGTTGCATGACACAACAGTTAAAACGGACTTGGTCATGATTCGGTATGTTAAGAAGACACAAGAAAATTGTGCAATAATCTTTTTGAAGATAATTCACCTTTCCCACAAAGTTTTGAAAGTTATGACTATTCTCCAATGGTGTCACTCTGACAGGTGAGGCATTGATAGCCATGGGACTGCGAGGAGTTGTAGAGCATTAGTTGCATCCTTCGGCACCTGCATCACCCACAACATTCCACCACTTTCCCCTCATTGTTGACTTTTATGGGGTGATGCACTTGGACTAGCATGCCCCAGTCGGCTTAGCATTGATCAAAGTGAAGGCAGTTGATTCATCACCTTGAATGCCCTCAATATTGGAGTAGAGACAGGCATTTTAACCACATGGAGAACCATGAGACCAGTTTTGTGCCCCAGAGTCAAAATTGAGGTCCACAAAGGGAGATTAACAAATATCTAGGGGTGTACACCTAGAGGATGATTTTAGAGCACTTCTACACATTTCATGGCATCCCTAGCCCTTGACGTTAGCCCCAGAAGGGCATCCATGACCTCAACATTATCTTCCTAACTATTCACATGTGTGGCAGAAATTGTATGTTTTGTCATTGGCTACTAGGTTGGCTTGTGACCTAGCTTCTAATAGCACATCATTTTATGATTTTTAGGGTAATTTGTCTAAAAGTTCAAATTGCTCATATAAGTAGAGAAATCGTTCATTGTATAAAATCATCATCACATAATTTAGAATTTCAGCCTTCTTGGGCTATTCAACTCCTTTTCTTGTGGAGATTTTGGATCTATGAATGCATTTTGATAACCGATTTTGATTATCTTTGGAGCTATTCATTGGACAAATGGATGGAATCTTTGCATGTTATCTTGTAAGTGTACCTAATTATTGAAAATTTTGTTTCTTCATGTTTAATGTATGGAATAATGTTGATTCTAGGTTATGTTAATTGTACCCTAATCTGTTGAAGATATATTGAATGTTATATAGATCATTGTACCCTAATCTGTTGAAGATATATTGAATGTTATATAGATGATCTATTGCACGCATGACTAATACATAACATGTGAATGAATTTCCTATAGGTGAACTCTTGGTAGCTCTCCCATGAAAAGTACAGTGTCCATTGCATAGGTAAATGCTTCAAGTTTGATGCTAGGGCATTAAATTTTCAGCCTCCTTGGAAAAATTTTAGCTGATTTATCACATCATAGAGTCCATACTCCCAAGGAATAAGGGACTGGTCTACTTGGTTGGTGATCAAACATCTTTATAATCCATAAACTCTCCTTTTCGTTTCGACCTCTTGAAGGATAAGATCATACACTAAGGCTTGGTGTGAATCCCTAGTTAAGGAGTATTTTAGTGATTAGAGAGCCTAAACATCAAGATGAGGGTATTTTGGTGGTTGGTAATGCCATCATGGATCCAGCGAGGCTGCAAGAAATGCAAAGATTTATCGAGCATCAACAAAGGAAATATTTAGAAATAATAGTAAAAAAATGTAGTGCCTCAAAGTCAAAATTGGGGCCCACAAAGGGAGATTGACAAAGATGTAGGGGCCAAGCCCTAGAGGATGATTTTAGAGCGCTTCTACATATTTCATGGCACCCCTAGCCCTTGAAGCTAACCCCAGAAGGGCATCCATGACCTCAACATTATCTTCCTAATTTCATTGGCTACTAGGTCGGCTTGTGACCTAGCTTGTAATAGCACATCATTTTATGATTTTTTGGGGCATTAGGCTAAAAGTAGGATTAAAATTCCTCATATAAGTAGAGATACCATTCATTGTATAAAACCATCATCACATCACTTGGAATTTCAGCCTTCTTGAGCTATTCAACTCCTTTTCTTGTGGAGATTTTGGATCTATGAATGCATCTTGCTATTTGGAGCCAATTTTAATTATCTTTGGAGCTATTTGTTGGACAAATGGATGGAATATTTGCATGTTATCTTGTAAGTGTGCCTAATTGTTGAACATTTTTTTCTTCATGTCTAATGTATGGAATAATGTTGATTCTAGGTTATGTTAATTGTGTGCTAATTTTTTGAAGATATATTGAATGTTATATAGATGATCTATTGCATGCATTACTAATACAGAACATGAGAATGAATTTACTATAGGTGAACTCTTGGTAGCTCTCCCATGAAAATTACATTATCCATTGCATAGGTAAATGCTTCAAGTTTGGTTCTCGGGCATCAAATTTTCAGCCTCCATGGAAACATTTTATCTGATTTATCACATCATAGACTCCATACTCCCAAGGAACAAGGGACTGGTCTACTTGGTTGGTGATCAAACATCTTTCTAATCAATAAATTCTCATTTTCCTTTCGACCTCTTGAAGGATAAGCTCATAGACTAGGGCCTGGTGTGAATCCCTAGCGAAGGAGTATTTTGGTGTTTAGAGAGCCTAAACATCAACATGAGGGTATTTTGGTGGTTGGTAATGCCTTCATGGATCCAACGAAGCTGAAATAAATGCAAAGTTTGGTTGAGCATCAACAATTTTAAGTCCCTATATTAGTAGTGTAGTCCCTTATAATGTTAGTGTAGCCCCCCTTATTGTTGTTTTTGTACCCCTGTAACCCCCATATTGTTATTATTGTGCCCTTACATTATTATTGTTAGGTCAGCTAGGATTACATTGTGGCCCCATGGACTCCTATATATAGAAAGGAGGTTTTGTCATTTGTATCATCCAAGAATTGTTCATTCATGTAATGTATTGGAGGTTTCCTCCTCGAAGTGGCTTATTTATAAGGCGTTGATGTCTCTTTTATTCTCTTTTTGGACTTGGTTTCACAACATTTGGTATCAGAGCTTTGAGATTCTAGGGTTTCGCTGCTCCAAACAGGTCATCGTGGAATTTTCGCTATAAATTTTATTCTACAAAGGTTAAGAATCTGATATTTTCCGAGTGCGAAGCTAAAATTCTGAGGAACATCGGCACAAAATTTTAGAGCTTGGTTCGCAATTTTTTCGGAGATATGATCTGTGCAAGTTAGGTCATTTTGCAGGCTCCTGAATTTAACCTAAACAGGTCATCGTGGTATTTTCGTAATAAATTTCTTTCTACAAAGGTTCAGAAGCTGCAATTTTTAGAGTGCGAAGCCATAGTCTAGAGGAACATTGTCGAAAAATTTCAGATATTGGTTCACAATATTTTCAGATATATGATCTGTGGAAGTTAGGGATTTTTTTTCATCTCAAAGAGGTGATCGTGGGAAAATATTCATAGCTCTCTCTTCATGCATCTGATTGGAATGCTGTAAAAAGTGGTCACAAGAAAACAGACTATAGTTTTTAGTATATCAATTTCAGAGCCAAAGGAGGGGAAAAAAATGACACGTGGCAAGTCATACAAGTTCGCTCTACTGAACCAGTAAAAAATTGGGTCATTGTCAAAGATTGGACATAACTTTGCCTTGAAGAATCCAAATCAAATCAGACCTGTGGCATTTGAAAGAAGCTTCAAAGGGCTACTACAGGGCTGAATTTTATATATTGAGCATCTGCAATTATAGATATAATTCAATTTCAATATTGAGCTCCTCAAAAGCAAGAAAAGGGTGTGTATTTGTTTTTTCGAATTGCATGAGTCTTGTGTGAAAAATTAGTTTGAAGTGAGTCCAAGGGCATATTGAAGCATGGATTTCAGTGTTGGGTTCTAAAATGCCACCTAAAAATAATTCCATACCCATTAAGCCCTCAGAAAGCTATATTATGATGCCTGAAGAGGAAGAATTGCAGTATGAGATATCAAAATTACAGTAGCAAGTGCAAAAAATTTCGATGTTACGAAGAGAAACCGAAGATGACAAAGATGGTTTAAAAGCAGAAATGAAGGCTAAGTTGAATGGTTTGAATGATCAAATAATAAATAATATGGATGATAAATTAATGGAAGATCACATCGAGCATCAACAACAAGTTCTCCAACTCTCAAATGATAACCTAACTTTGGTGCAGAATCTACAGGAAGATCAACATCACATCAAAAGAAGTTTTGAAGTAGTCACATAAACAAGAAATCGACAAGTACGATCAATTTCAGAGGATATTAGCAAGTGGAAGAACTTTCCTGTAGAAGATTCCACATGGGAGAATGATAATTTAATACAGAAGCATCAAAAAATAATCAAGCGTTGAGGACAACACTTGTTTGAAGGAGAGGGGCATGTTAAGTCCCTATATTAATAATGTAGTCCCTTATAATGTTAGTGTATCCCCCCTTATTGTTATTTTTGTACCCCAATAACCCCCATATTATTATTATTGTGCCCTTACATTATTATTGTTAGGTCGGCTATGATTACATTGTGGCCCCACTAGGACTACATTGTGGTCCCATGGACTCCTATATATAGAAAGGAGGTTTTTTTATTTGTATCATCCAAGAATTTTTCATTCATGTAATGTATTGGAGGTTTCCCCCTCGAAGTGGCTTATTTCTAAGGCGTTGATATCTCTTTTCTTCTCTTTTTGGAGCTAGTTTCACAACAAACAAATACAAGCTCTACAAATACTAGCACAAATGTAGTTATACCACAAGAGGCGATGACCTTAGAGAGGCATCAATGAATGCTACAATAGCCAAGCCAACATTGGCATGGAACAAGCTCGGGGGTGAGTGACCAAAAGAATATAGAAATCTTGAACATCAGTTCTTAGCTAATGAGAGAATGAGAAAAGAAAAATGAAATAAGGAAGAAACACGATGAAAGAAGAAGGAAAGAAAGGTAATGTGTTGAAATTTGGTTACCAGAGGACAGGTGGTTCCCTAAGGCTTTGATCTTTGGCCTAGGGAAAAGTGTCCAAAAGAATTTAATTTTTCTCCTAAAGTGACTTTATAAAGTTATAAAGTCAAATCTAATTTAAAAGTGACTTTAAGTGATAAAGTTACTAAAGTCTAATTTTAAAGTGACTTTAATAAAGTCAATGTGAAATTAGAAAGTGAAAAGTGACTTTGAAAATAAATGACTAAGTGGGTCTTTATTAAAGTGGGGTGAATTAAAAAATAGAAAGTGAGATTTAAATGAGCATTTAATCTCAGCCCTAGATCTAAAGCTATCTCAGCCATTGGATTTAGGGATTCCCCAAAAGTCACTTAGGGTTAGGTTAAAAGAGGAAAAGGAGGGAAAAGGTCATTCATTCTTTCATGAGCAGATTGGGAGAAGGAGAGAAGGAGAGCTGGAGATTTTTATGAGCAGTGAGAAGAAGGAGGGCAGCAGTGAAGAGATTTCAGCAAAGGTACAACAACATTTATTGGCACACATACCGAGGCAGAAAATCCGTACAGCAAAGGAGAGGCAGTGTTTCCAAGTGAGGAGGCACAGAAATCGAGGAAGAGGGCAGCAAATATTGCCACTGAGTTCCGAGGCACAAACTGGTACAGTATTTCTTTATGAAAGTAATGTTGTTATTTGGGTATAAAAATCATACATAGGACAAAGAACTACAAATACAATTTTCCGTATTTGTTTTTAAATGATTTTCTTGGTAGGAGGATCAAGGTAATAATCCATACACCTATGGAAAACATCGTACAACATATTTTGGCACGCTTATTAAGGTGGTTGTACAACATTTATTGTTGTTTGGGTTAATGTCGTAAGAGTTTATGTTTTGAAAAGTTGATTTAAGTATTTACCTCACAGAAATAAAATTGAGAAATCATTAATTTGCTGCTAGAATTTTCTATGTTTTTCTATTTCTCTGTAAAAGATATTTATTAGAAATAAAGGAGAGCTTTCAAACTGGTTTTCCCCAAGAGTTGTAGGGGGTTTTTCTAGGGTCAAGTTGACCAAAAATCAGCGTGTCTATTTTCTGTGTGGGGCTGATATATTTTTCTGGGTTTCTATTTCTACATTTCAGCATAGTGAAATTTCTAGAATTAGTGTTTTCAGAAAATATTTATTTTTTCTAGCTTGTTGAATGTATGGCTATAGGAATGGACATTTAACTTTATGGGAGAAATAAGGAGAAACTAAAAACCGGGGTTGGTTATCAAATTTCTACATGGTATCGGAGCTATTTTGTTGAAAAGTAAAGTTTGGGACAACAAGAAGAAAAATCACAGCAAGCTGATTTTTCACACAATTATAGAAGTAGATTTTTTCAAAGGTAGTAAATAATATTTTTATTGCCAACAGTATATTTTTAGGTTTATTAGGACATCAAGCATGTCTTTGCCGAGGAGGATAAGTTGATGGCAGAATGATAATGTATGGAAGGAGAGAATGCAGAGCATCTTTGAGGAGGCAAAAGTCTGGAATATCATGGTGCATATTGCACAGAACCCTGTTAATGTGCCTACTGATGTTGTTCAGTTGGCAGCCTTTAATAAAAATAATAACAAGGGTAAGAGACTGATTCTAAATGGAATCAAAGACCATGCATTCCTCATGTGAGAGGAAAGAGATATGCTCATGAGATGTGGACAGCATTGACCAATCTCTACCAGAGTACCAATGAGAACAGGAAAATGGTCCTAAGGGAGAAGCTAAAGACCATTAAGATGGGTACAACAAATCATAGGCAAGAATTGGCTATCTCATACAAAGATTACTAATGTTAGAGATGAGTTATAGAGTTGATGAGGTGTCATTCCATCCACCGAAAGGCTGGGTAAGATTGGTGAATGGCCTTCCTGGGTCATACGAACTTTAACAAGTGGGTTTCAGGTACGAGAAGACCTCTTTCCACTGGGGAGAGGTTCGGGATGATTTACACAGACAGAATTAGAATCCAATTTTTTGGGGCAGGCCAAACCATTTGGGCAAGGATGAGAATGTAGCATTGTTGGTAAGAGGCAAGAAAGGAAAGGAAAAGAAGCAAGTTTCCACCAGCAAAGGGTGGGGAAAAGGCAAAGGGTAAAAGGTAAAATGTGGGAGTGACGTTATATGACTATTCCATGTGAAGTGTTGAAATTGTTTGAGACGTGGGACACTATGGGCTAAAGCCTGGAGAAGAAGGAAGAATCGTAACACAAGAGATCTCTAGAGCACCTTGGCTTTTATTTTGACCGGGAGTTTGGATTCATTGCTTGTGAGTCCACTAGTGTAGGATCACCTGCCACGGAGGTTGAGAGGGAGTGTGCATTTCCAACCACTAGCGGAGCATCTTCAGGTATGTGGTATGTTGACAGTGGGGCTTCACGTCATATGACAGGAGTCCGTGAGTACTTCTCAGAGCTTTCAAAGAGTGGCACTGATATAGAGGTAGTACTCGGTGATGACAGAGTTGTTAGAGCAGTCGGTGTGGGAACACTGACATTTCAGAGGGAGTCTAAACCTCCCTTGAAGGTGTCAGATGTTCTTTATGTGCTAGGGATGAGGAAGAACCTCATATCCGTCTCAGCTTTGGAGGACAGAGGATATGAGATACTATTCAGGGGAGAACAGGTGTTGATGTATCCCAGGGGCACTCCAGCTGATTCAGCTAGAGTGATAGGTGTACGCCATGCAAAGGTGTACAAGTTTGCATTTCAGTCCCTTTTGGCATTGAGCAGTAGTACCGACAGCAGAGCTAGCAGTTCTGAGCAGTGTGATATTTGGCACCGCAGGATGGGGCACATGTATCATGGAGCCTTGAGGACTTTGCGGGAGATCACTACAGGTGTGCCAGATTTCAGTACTGATCACTTTGATACTTGCAGAGGATGTGCGATGGGCAAGTTTGCCAAATCCCCTTTTCCCAGCAGTGACAGTAGAGCGACTGGGATACTTGATTTGATTCATTTCGATGTGAGCGGTCGGATGTCTCATGTTTCCTTGAGTGGATATGAGTACTATGTTTTATTCATTGATGATCACTCCAGGAGGACCTGGATTTATTTCTTGAAGACCAAGAGTGAGGTCTTCAAGCGGTTTTAGGAGTTCAGAGCTCTTGTGGAGACTCAGACAGGTCGGAAGATCACATCCCTGAGGTCAGACAATGGAGGTGAGTACACCCTTGGAGAGTTTGTTGATTATTGTGCGGAGGAAGGCATTAGGACGGAGTTCACAGTTCCTTACAACCCCCAGCAGAACGAGGTTGCGAAGAGGAAGAATAGATCCATCGGAGGGGCTGCCAAAGCCATGCTACATGATAAGGGGTTACCATTGTTTTTGTGGGAAGAGGCCTGCAACACTGTTGTATATTTGCAGAACAGGAGTTTGCATCGTGCCTTGGGGCATGTGACTCCGGAGGACGATTTTTCTGGGAAGAAGCCTGATGTTGGTCATCTTCCTATCTTTGGGTGTATTGCATACTACTACATACCCAAGGAGAAGAGGACCAAACTAGATTGCACTGCTTAGAAGGGTATCTTTGTGGGCTACAACGAGACCTTGAAAGTCTTTTGGATTTATATTCCCACACAGAGGAGAGTTGTTGTTAGGCGGGATGTGAAGTTTGAGGAGGATAGGGATTTCAGGAGGTCATGAGAGTTAGAGTATCTGGATCAGCCAGACCCTCAGGAGTAGTTGAGTCAGTCATAGGGATCTAGTGGGTAGGGATCAGGAGGATCCAGAGGTACATTGATTATGATGTCAGGTCCATCAGCGAGCAGTGGCTCACAGAGTCAGAGGGGTGGTGCTTCGGGCAGCATGCAAAGTAGTCCACAGAGTAGTTCACTAGGGAGTCCACTAATGGACAGTTCACATAGTACTTCAGCGTCTACAGGTTCATGTTCAGGCAGGAGGACAACAGACATATAGTTAGGAGTTCAGGCTCCTGATGATGATGAGGAGTTTCATTCTCCAGTGGGAGAAGTGTGCTCAGGGAAGAGGAAGCCCAAGTGGCTTCAGGATACCTTGAGAGAGGCCACATCTATTGCTAGGCCTAAGAGGCCGGTCAGAGAGAGTAGACCACCTAATAGGTTCTGTAGCTATATGGCAATGGTTGCCAACATCATTGACTCTGAGCCTTCTAGCTATGAGGAGGTAGTTAGCCAGCAGGTTTGGAAAGAGGCCATGCAGGAGGAGTATTCCTCTATCATGAAGAATGATGTTTGGGAGGTGGTGCTGAGGCCCGAGGGAAAATACGTGGTTACTTCCAGATGGATTTACAAGGTAAATCATGCTGCAGATGGCAGGTTGAGAAATTCAAGGCAAGGTTTGTGGCTAGAGGGTTCTCCCAGGTAGAGGGAGTAGATTATGAGGAGACCTTCACTCTAGTGGCTCGATATACTTTGATCCGCTCCATTATATTGATAGCAGCAAAGATGGGTTGGAAGATCCACCAGATGGATGTGAAGACCGCATTTCTCAATGGCTTCATAAAGGAGGAGGAGTACATTGAGTAGCCACAAGGCTTTGAGGTGCATGGGAAGGAGTCCCATATGTGCAGACTGAAGAAGGCCCTTTATGGCCTGAAGCAAGCTCCTAGAGCTTGGTACTCTAGGATAGATACATACTTGCAAGAGATGGGTTTCACAACGAGTGAGGTAGATCCAAACCTTTACTTTATTGTGATAGGTGAGGAGCCTCTCATTCTGGTGCTGCATGTGGATGAATTGGTCATTACGGGTTCATAGAGCACTACAAGAGAGATCTTGTGTCATAGTTTGAGATGAAGAAAATTTTCTTGATGCATTAATTTTTGGGTTTGGAGGTGTGGCAGGAGGAGGGGAATTTCTTCCTAGGGCAGGGGAAGTATATTGTGGAGATCCTTGGCAGATTCTACATGGAGGATTGTAGACCCATGTCGACACTGATGATCACCAACTAGAAGAAGCTTCACGCTTCAGATTCCGAGTTGGTGGACCCCACTTTGTATAGATAGTTGATTGGTTCCTTGATGTATTTGGTCAACACCAGAACAGATATATGTTTTGCAGTCAACACGATGAGCCAGTTCATGTGTGAGCCCAGGAGGGTGCATTGGGTTGCTGCAAAATACATTTTGCGATACTTGCAGGGGAAAATGGATTATGGTATGGATTATAGGTAAGGGGATGGAGTGAGATTGGTAGGTTACACTGATTCTGATTGGTTCTGCTTCTAATAGGAAGAACACTTCAGGGTTTTGTTTTGGGTTGGGTTCAGTAGTGGTGTCGTGGTTCAGCCATAAGCAGCAGTCAGTAGTATTGAGTTTAGCAGAAGTAGCGTACATGGCAGCTAGTCTAGCTAGTTCTGAGGCCATCTAGCTTCAAAACATGTTGTTTGGCTTATTTGGTTAGCTGTTGAGACCTTCAATGATTTACTGTGATAATTATAGTTGCATTAAACTCACAGAGAATCCATTATTTCATGACAGGTCAAAGCATATCGACATCAGATATCACTTCATCAGAGACAATGTTCAGAAGGGAGTTGCGAAGCTTGAATACATTCCCACCGATGAGCAGGTTGCAGATATTCTTACCAAAGCCTTACCACGGGCCAAGCATGTCTACTTCAGAGACAAGATGGGTGTGGTGAGGAACACCTTCCTCGGTAACAGGAAGTGTTGAAATTTGGTTACCGGAGGACAGGTGGTTCCCTAAGGCTTTGATCTTTGGCATAGGGAAAAGTGTCCAAAAGAATTTAATTTTTCTCCTAAAGTGACTTTATAAAGTTATAAAGTCAAATCTAATTTAAAAGTGACTTAAGTGATAAAGTTACTAAAGTCTAATTTTAAAGTGACTTTAATAAAGTCAATGTGAAATTAGAAAGTGAAAAGTGACTTTGGAAATAAATGACTAAGTGGGTCTTTATTAAAGTGGGGTGAATTAAAAAATAGAAAGTGAGATTAAAATGAGCATTTAATCTCAACCCTAGATCTAAAGCTATCTCAGCCATTGGATTTAGGGATTCCCCAAAAGTCACTTAGGGTTAGGTTAAAGGAAGAAAAGGAGGGAAAAGATCATTCATTCTTTCATGAGTAGATTGAGAGAGGAGAAGAGAAAACTAAGGAGATTTTCTGAGCAGTGAGAAGAAAGAGGGGCAACATTGAGGAGATTCAACAAAAGGTACAACAACATTTATTGGCACAATAACCAAGGCAGAAAATCCGTACAGAGAGAGAGAGGCATGGTTTCCAGAGGCACAGAAATCGAGGAAGAGGGAAGCAGCATTAAGCACGTAGTTCGAGGCACAAAACTGGGCACAAATTTCGAGGAAAAGTACTACTGTTATTTTTGGCACAAAAACCGAGAAAAGGACAGCAGCTACAACACGGTTTTCCAGGCAGTTTTTGGACTCAAATTTTAAGGAGGGCTACTGTACAATTCGTACATTTTGTACAACACCATACAACCTATTCTGGCATGATTCCCGAGGTGGCTGCACATCATTTATTGTTGTCATTAATGCTGCAATATTTTTTGTTTTGCAAGTTGTTGATTTGGCACAATTTTTGAGGCAGTGTGCAAGCACGGAAATCGAGATAAGTCTGTAAATTTGGTTGCTGGAATTTTTACTGTGTTTTTCTGTTTCACTGTGAAAGAAATATTCAGAAAATAAAGAGAAGCTTTCGAACTGGTTTTCCCCAAGAGTTGTAGGGGATTTTTCCAGGGTCATGTTGACCAAAAATCAAATTCTGTGTGTGGTCGATTTATTTTTCTGAGTTTTATTTCTGCATTTCAGCATTGTGAAATTTCTAGAATTAGTGTTTTCAGAAAATATTTATTTTTTCCAGCTTGTCGAATGTATGGCTACGGGAATGAGCATTTAACTATATGGGAGAAATAAGGAGAAACTGAAAACTAGGACTGGGTTATCAAATTTTTACATAATGATGACACCTGAGAAGTAGTAGCATAGTGAGGAAGCAAGAGTTTAGAGAACAATACATTACATAGATGATTTAGGAAGCAATCCCCTAGCTGCAGTCTAGAGGATACAACCAGCAATAACAATGTTTTTAAGAGATAACTAGAAAATAGCATGGTGATTAGTACCACCTAGGGAGAAGTTATATTGAGTTGGGCCCTATTGAATACAACGACCTATATGGAATTAATCATTAGCGAGGTGCCTGAGAATAAATGAGACAAAATTAAAAATGACAAAGGAAAAATAGGAGAAATGGAAAAAATAATTCTCATCATTACAAGGAAAGCTTTATAAGTTAGGACAAGATCAACAAATCTCATTTAAAAGATTTTATACCCAATCTCTGATGCAAAACAAAGTTACAAGGATCAATTCTAAGCAATACAATGACAAGGAGATATAAACAAAGAAAAAATAAATGGGAAGAAGCCAATATGTTAAGTGAAGTTGAAAATGAGGAGATAGTAGAAAAAATGAGAAAAATGTATTGATGCCCAAAAAATGACAATTGAAGTGTTATCCCATCTCTTTCTAGGGTTTGTACATATATTGGGCTAGAGATCTCTTTACTAGGAATTACATGGATTCACAACTATCACCATTTCTTCTCAATGCCAGTAATCTCTTAGGGACGTGGCCATAATTTTCACATGGATTCCTCCTCCATAATTTATCATAATCATACCGTGCAAAACCCGAAACCGTAAACTAGAGAAGTGGAGAGGCCTATTGGAATGAATATTTCAACAAAAATCAATCATGAGGAAGTCTTGAAGAGTTTCTTGTAATAATCAAGATGCAAAGTTTCAAATATTCACGCTAAAGTGAGAGTTTCTTTCCACGCTCAAGCGGAAAGGTTTCAAATATTGAAGATGTGACTTGGGAAACATCCGCATAAAAGGCAGAGTTCCAAAGATTAAAATTTGTGAATGCCCCCCCCCAATTAAGAAAAGCATCTACATACAACCCAAAAATAAACCATGTAAAACAAAAAAACATCAACGTACATTTTTCGTGTAATTTCGTGTGGATAGATGGCTAGCTAGAACTCCACGGTTGCACCTTTTTTCACACAGACTGTTGGCTAACTAGAAACTTCAAATGTATAATATAATCAACGGATATCCAAGGGAAGAAAAAAGTATAAATGTGCTCCTTAAAATCATGAATCAGTTTTATTGATGCACACAAACTCCATATCAATAATAATTTGAAACTCATATGTAGTGTTGTTCATGCTATAATCAATGGAATGCATTCTCAGTTTTGATCCATGTTTAGGAAAATCGAGAGGGTGGAGAGGCTTATGATGATTTCCTAGTAGATTTTGTCACCAATTCTCCACTACTTGAATCCATATATCTATCAACCATATGCTTAGAAATTTAGGCCAATCCGTAGGTCTTGGAATGGTATGCGATGTGTATTTGGCGCCCATGGCATGTGTAGGATTTATAATAAGGTTAGAACAAGAAAAAATATAGGTCATTGCTTGATGTCTCCAAACGCTCCATGTTGCATGACACCCCAGTTAAAATGGACTTGGCCATGATTCGGTACATTAAGAAGACACGGGAAAATTTTGCAATAATATTTTTGAAGATAATTTGCCTTTCCCGCAAAGTTTTGAAACTCATGACTATTTTCCAATGGTGGCCAATTGACAATGATTGAAACCTTCATTGGATCATTGTTGAGTTCATCTTTATTCACATGAAATCCAAGATAAACAAGTTTTATCTACCCAAATGTAAATCTTTTCCTATTCATAAGTAATTTTCCTAATTTTAATGTTGCAAACACTTGGTCAAAACGTTGCAAGTTGTCCTTTTATGTTTTAAAAGAAACATATCATCCAAGTGCATGATCACAAAAGAGTCAAAATATGGCTTAAGCACTTATTTCAACACCCTCATGTCCATTGAAGGGACATTGATAAGATCTAATGGCATCACCAACTGTTCAAGAAATCATTGTAACATCTTCGAAACCATCTTTCTTATATCTACTTGCTTGATATAGATTTGGTGGTTTTCAAAATTCAAATCAATCTTACTAAACAATGGTCTACTATCAATTTGATCTAAACAGGAGGGCACTAGAAAAACTAGTCCAACCACAATTTAAGTTGCAATGAGTTCATCTTAATATACATTGACGCTAATATATGACACAAAAAATATCTTTACTTAATCCGTACATAATTAAAAGATGTGGTCACATAACATGGGAATTATAATTTTGGACAATAAACCAGCTCCAAAATTTCATTCATCAATTTATAATGTAAAATAAGATATGTATAGCATGAAGCCTAATAAAAACAACAGTAAATCAAACCCCTTACATTATTGGGAAAATTTATATATAATTAGCTAATTGAATACAATTTCCAGTATGTTCATAATATCACCTTTACATAATTAACTAAATTTCAAAGAGGAAGAAACAAGGAAGGGAGATGACAAAATGTTGTTATTGGTTTTTATGCATGAACTGTTGACTTGTCATTAACCTTAGCACACTATGTTGTTTTTTTGTGTCTGCTACAAAGAAAACATACCAAAGTTGCATGACAATATTTGTGGGACTAAACTTCTACCTATGACTATGTCGCAAAATCAAGCTATGCAATTGCTAATAAGGAATATCAAAGCACTTTCAATGCAACACCATTCGCTATTTGATATGAGTTGATCACTCCCATGTGAATTCCATGGTTGAGGTTGTTGCACTATTCTATGCATTCGATATAATGATCAAATTTGCATTCTGATACAATTATAGGTAAACATCTCTTTAGCTCAACCCCTAGCCATGAACTCAATTGATTTCTAAATCCTTTGAGATCACAAATTTTTACCAACAGTTAATAGGCGAGAATATTACTATGAAAACCATTCTTCATTAGTCATCATGCTACAACTCTTGCATAATTAGAGCCAATAAATCATTACACTAGACATCTTGCAGCTAACAATGAAATTTTCTCCCATCATCTCTTCAACCTGACTATTCCTGACAATGGCCTATAGCCGATGTTAATGTGACTGCATCAATCATGTTTTGTCAACCATCTATCAAGAGCATATGTTGGAAGGTGGGCTTCCGATCAAAAAGTATTGTATTCATTTTGTAATTGAGCCCCTATATTTGTTTGTATTTGGGCATTTGACATGGATTATGGGGTAACCTGGATGAGTGAGGAGTTTTGACCAGGATCTTGTTCCCTCACCTTGAATGGGGAATTAATCTTCGATCCTATTCCAATGGGACCTCCCTTAATGGAACAATGGGTATAGGAGGGACACTACTTGGGAACACCCCGATTAAGATAGTGTAGTGCCATCTCTCCCTCTTTCATACTTACCACTTTCCATCTCACATTACAAGCCTTTATCTCCCCTGGCTTCTATGGGATAAATTGACCATGGGTCATTTGGGATTTGGCACACCCACTTCCCCATCCACATACCTAAGTTGGGCTTCGAAATTTTCCACAGGAGGTTGATGCAGCTAAAAGAACAAAAAAGAGCATATGAGCTCTACCATGAGCTCTACCTCACTCATATGGTCATCACCCATTTTCTGGGTCAATGTTTCCCTATCACATAAAAGAAAAGGAACCCTTGCATGTCCCAACCTCTTATGGGTTATGAGTTGCCACATCATTAAGGGGGTAATAATCTCTAACCCTTTGAGCTATGAGTAGCAATACAAAGAAAAATAGAGAAGAAGTAAAAGGCATAAGAGGGGTGGAAAAACAAAGGTCAAGTTGATAACTCATGCATCCAAATTGCTCCCTCCTCACATATATTCACTCAATATGTGGAATTCCCCATAATTATTAATTAACACCTATTGATTGAAGGGTGGACCCAGGACATGTCACTTTCCCTTAGGGGTTGGACGCACCTAACAGGGTAGTTTTTTAACCACTCCTACCTAGGGAGGTAACACCATTGCGAGTTTAAAGCCCTAATTTTCGAAGGGAGGAGTTGTATGAAGTGTCAAATTTCCCATTTCTTTCAAGCTCGATTCACTTAGATGAAAAAATGATTAAAAGTACCTAATGGTGAAGGTTGCAGTACTCAATATTGTGTGTCATTGACAGGTGGTTCCATCCATGGGTTGGGAAACATGATTGGGGCTCAAGTCCTATAGAGGAACATATTGACACCAAAAGGTGAGGCATTGATAGCCATGGGAATTCGAGCAATTGTAGACCATCAGTTACATCCTGGACACCTCCATCACCCACAACATTCAAGCACGTTCCCCTGCAATGTTAACTTTTATGGGATGATGCATTTGGACCAGCATGCCCCCAGTCAGCTTACCATTGATCAAAGGGAAGGCAATTGATTCAACACCTTGAATGCCCTCAATTTTGGAGCAAGGACAGGAATTTTGACCATTTGGAGAGCCATGAGACCTCTTTTGTGCCCCAAAGTCAAAATTGGGGTCCACAAAGGGAGATTGACAAAGATCTAGGGGCCAAACCCTATATGAATATTTCAGAGAGCTTCTACACATTTCATGGCACCCCTAGCCCTTGACGTTAGCCACAGAAGAGCATCCATGACCTCAACATTCTCTTCCTAAATAATCACACGTGTGGGAGAAATTTTATGTTTTGTCATTGGCTACTAGGTCGACTTGTGACCTAGCTTGTAATAGCACATCATTTTATGACTTTTAGGGGCATTAGGCTAAAAGTAGGATTTAAATTCCACATATAAGTAGAGAAATTGTTCATGATATCAAATCATCATTGCATCACTTGGAATTTCAACATCCTTGGGCTATCCAACTCCTTTTCTTGTGGAGATTTTGGATCTATGAATGCATTTTCATATTTGGAGCTGATTTTGATTATCTTTGGGGCTATTCGTTGGCCAAATGAATGGAATATTTGCATGTTATCTTGTAAGTGTACCGAATTATTGAACATTTATTTTCTTCATGTCTAATGTATGGAATACTGTTGATTCTAGGTTATGTTAATTGTGTCCTAATCTGTTGAAGATATAGTGAATGTTATATAGATGATCTATTGCACACATTGCTCATACATAACATGTGAATGAATTTTCTATAGGTGAACTCTTGGTAGCTCTCCCATGAAAAGTCCATTATCCACGTGTGGGAGAAATTTTATGTTTTGTCATTGGCTACTAGGTCGACTTGTGACCTAGCTTGTAATAGCACATCATTTTATGACTTTTAGGGGCATTAGGCTAAAAGTAGGATTTAAATTCCACATATAAGTAGAGAAATTGTTCATGATATCAAATCATCATCGCATCACTTGGAATTTCAACATCCTTGGGCTATCCAACTCCTTTTCTTGTGGAGATTTTGGATCTATGAATGCATTTTCATATTTGGAGCTGATTTTGATTATCTTTGGGGCTATTCGTTGGCCAAATGGATGGAATATTTGCATGTTATCTTGTAAGTGTACCGAATTATTGAACATTTATTTTCTTCATGTCTAATGTATGGAATACTGTTGATTCTAGCTTATGTTAATTGTGTCCTAATCTGTTGAAGATATAGTGAATGTTATATAGATGATATATTGCACGCATTGCTCATACATAACATGTGAATGAATTTCCTATAGGTGAACTCTTGGTAGCTCTCCCATGAAAAGTCCATTATCCACTGCATAGGTAAATGCTTCAATTTTTTTGTTAGCGAATCAAATTTTCGGCCTCCTTGGAAACATTTTAGCTGATTTATCACATCATAGACTCCATACTCCCAAGGAACAAGGGACTGGTCTACTTGTTTGGTGATCAAACATCTTTCTAATCCATAAATTATCATGTTCCTTTCGACCTCTTGAAGTATAATCTCATACACTAGGGCTTGTTGTAAATCCCTAGACAAGGATTATTTTTGTGGTGAGAGAGTCTAAACATCAAGATGAGGGTATTTGCCACAAGATGAGGGTATTTTGGTGGTTGGTAATACCATCAGGGATCCAGTGAGGCTACAAGAAATGCAAAGATTGGTTGAGCATCAACGAAGGCAATGAGACCACTTTTGTGCCCCAAAGTCAAAATTGGGGTCCACAAAGGGATATTGACAAAGATCTAGGGGCCAACCCCTAGAGGATGATTTTAGAGAGCTTCTACACATTTCATGGAAACCCTATCCCTAGAAGGGCATCCATGACCTCAACATTCTCTTCCTAACTATTCACATATGTCGAAGAAATTTTATGTTTTGTCATTGGCTACTAGGTCGGCGTGTGACCTACCTTGTATAGCACATCATTTTAATATTTTTAAGGGTATTAGGCTAAAGGTAGTACTCAAATTCCTCATATAAGTAGAGAAATTGTTCATTGTATCAAATCATCATCACATCACTTGGAATTTCAGCCTTCTCGGTCTATTCAACTCGTTTTCTTGGGGATATTTTGGATCTATGAATGCATTTTGATATTTGGAGCTGACTTTGATTATCTTTGGAGCTATTCCTTGGACAAATGGATGGAATATTTGCATGTTATCTTGTAAGTGTACCTAATTATTGAACATTTGTTTTCTTCATGTCTAATGTATGCAATAAGGTTGATCCTATGTTGTGAATTTTTCCCTAATATGTTGAAGATATATTGAATGTTATATACATGATCTATTGCACGCATTACTCATATAAAACATGTGAATGAATTTAAGTGAACTCTTGGTAGCTTTCCCATGAAAATTCCATTATCCATTGCGTATGTAAATGCTTCACATTTTTTGCTAGGGCATCAAATTTTTGGCATCCTTGAAACATTTTAGCTAATTTATCACATCATAGACTCCATACTCCCAAGGAACAAGGGACTAGTCTACTTGGTTCGTGATCAAACATCTTTCTAATCCATAAATTTTTCTTTTCCTTTCGACCTCTTGAAGGATAAGCTCATACACTAGGGCTTCATGTAAATCCCTAGACAAGGAGTATTTTGGAGGTTAGAGAACCTAAACAACAAGCTGAGGGTATTTTCCAAAAGATGAGGGTATTTTGGTGGTTGGTAATGCCATCATTGAATACAATTTCCAGTATGTTCATATTCTCTCTTGTATATAATTCACTAAATTTTAAAGAGGAAGAAACAAGGAAGGGAGATAACCAAATGTTGTTGTTGGTTTTTATGCATGAACTATTGACCTGTCCATCCAGCTTAACACACTATGTTTTTTTTTTGTGTCTGCTACAAAGAAAACATACCAAAGTTGCATGATAATATTTTTGGGACTAAACTATTACCTATGACCACGTCGCAACATCAAGCTATGTAATTGCCAATAAGAAATATCAAATCACTTGCAACATAACACCATTCGCTATTTGATGAGTTGATCACTCCCATGTGAATTCCATGGTTGAGGTTGTTGCACTATTTTATTCACTCGATACAATGATCAAATTTGCATTTTGATACAATTATAGTTAAATGTCTCTTTAGCTCAACCTCCAGCCATGAACTCAATTAGTTTCTAACACCTTCGAGATCACAAATATTTACCAAGAGTTACTAGGCAAGAATATCACTATGAAAAACATTCTTCATGAGTCATCATGCTACCACTCTTGCACAATTAGAGCCAATTACTCATTGCATTAGACTTCTTGCAGCTAACAATGAAATTTTCTCCCATCATCTCTTCCAGCCGGATAACCAACAGCCCCTTACAATGGCATACAGACAATGCCAATGTGTATTCATCAATCACATTTCCTCACCCATCTATCAACAACACATGTTGGAAGGTGGGCTTCTGATAAAAAATTACTTTATTCATTTTTGTAATCTAGTCCATATGTTTGTTTGTATTTGGGAATTTGACATGGATTATGGGGTAACTTGGAAGAGAGATGGGTTTTGACCATGATCTTGTTGCATATCCTTAAATGGGTATCATCTTAAATCCTAGTATAGTGGGACCTCCCTTAATATCCCAATGGGAATAGGAGGGGAACTACTTGGAAAACCACAATTAAGATAGTGTAGTCCCATCTCTCCTTCTTCCATACTTACTACTTTCCATCTCCCTTGCATTATTTGGGTTCAATTGACCATGGGTCATTTAGGATTTGGCACACCCACTTCCCCATCCACGTACCTAAGTAGGGCTTCGAGATTTTCCCTGGGAGGTTGATGCAGCTAAAAGAACAAGAAAGAACATATGAAGGCCACAAAAATAAAATAAAGGAATATCCAACTTGCAAAAGATGGTTGGGACATAAAAATTAACATGTGAGCAAAATCCAAGCATGAGCTCTACCTCACTCATGTGGACATCACCCAGATCCTAGGTCAATGTTTCCCTATCACATAAAAGAAAGGGAACCCTTGCATGTCCCAACCCATGATGGGTTATGAGTTTCCACATCATTAAGTGGGTAATAATTGTTATATATCTTACAAAGCAATCTCTAACACTTTGAGCTACAAGCAACAATACAAAGAAAAATAAAGTAAAAGTAAAAGGCATAAGAGGAGTTGAAAAAAAAAGGTCGAGTTGATAACTCATGCATCCATGATTGCTCCCTCCTCACATCTATAAACTCAAGATGTGAAGTTCCCCATCATGCTCACCCCTTTGACCATGGCACTTGGCCATGAAGTCTTCTCCCCTACCTTCCATCATAATTATTCACTAACACCTATTGATTGAAGTGTGGACCAAGGACATATCACTTTCCCTTAGGGGCTAGAAACACCTAAGAAGGTAGTCTATTAACCACTCCTAACTAGGGAGGTAACACCATTGCGAGTTCAAAGTCCTAATTTTGGAAGGGAAGACTTGTATGAAAAGTCAAATTGCCCATTTCTTGCGAGTTTGATTAACTTAGATGCAAAAATGATTAAAAGTACCTAATGGTGAAGGTTCCAGTACTCGATATTTTGTGCCATTGACAGCTGGTTCCATCCATGTGTTGGGAAACATGATTGGGGCCCAAGTCCTCTAGAGGAACATATTGACACCCATAGGTGAGACATTGATAGCCATGCGACTCCGAACAGTTTTAGAGCATCACTTGCATCCATGGGCACCTCCATCACCCACAAAATTCCTGAAATTTCCCTTGCATTGTTGACTTTTATGGGATGATGCACTTGTACTAACATGCCCCCAGTCGAATTAGCATTGGTCAACAAGAAGGAAATTGATTCAGCACCCTGAATGCCCTCAATGTTGGAGCAAATACAATCATTTTGACCACTTGGATACCGATGATACCACTTGTGTGCCCCAAAGTAAAAAATGGGGTCAACAAAGAGAAATTGATAAGATCTAGGGGCCAACCCCTAAAGGATGATTTTACAGCACTTCTAAACATTTCATAGCACCCCTAGTTGTTGATGCTAGCCCTAGAAGAGCGGCATCCATGACCTCAGAATTCTCTTCCTAAATTTTCCCACGTGTGGGAGAAATTTTATGTTTTGTCGTTAGCTACTATGTCAGCTTGTGACCTAGCTTGTAAAAGCACATCATTTTATGTTTTTTAGGGGCATTAGGCTAAAAGTAGGATTCAAATTCATCATATAAGTAGAGAAATTGTTCATTGTATCAAATCATTATCACATAACTTGGAATTTCAGCCTTCTTGGGCTATTCAACTCCTTTTCTTGTGGAGATTTTGGATCTATGAATGCATTGTGATATTTGGAGCTGATTTTAATTATCTTTGGATAGATTCATTGGACAAACGAACAGAATATTTGCATGTTATCTTGTAAGTGTACCTATTTATTGAACATTTATTTTCTTCATGTCTAATGTATGGAATAATGTTGATTCTAGGTTATGTTAATTGTGCCCTAGTTTTTTGAAGATATATTGAGTGTTATATACATGATCTATTGCATGCATTACTCCTACATAACATGTGAATGAATTACCTATAAGTGAACTCTTGGTAGCTCTCCCATGAAATGTCCATTATCCATTGCATAGGTAAATGCTTCAAGTTTGTTGCTAGGGCATCAATTTTCCGGCCTCCATGGAAATATTTTAACAGATTTATGACATCATAGACATCATACTCCCAAGGAACAAGGGATTGGTCTACTAGGTTGGTGATCAAACATCTTTCTAATCCATAAATTCTCCTTTTCCTTTCGACCTCTTGAAGGATAAGCTCATACACTAGGGCTTGGTGTGAATCCATAGAAGAGGAGTATTTTGGTGGTTAGAGAGCCTAAACATCATGATGAGGCTATTTTGGTGGTTGGTAATGCCATCATGAATCTAGTGAGGCTGCAAGAAATGCAAATATTGGTTGGGAAACAATGAAGCCAAGATCTAGAAATACTAGCACAAATGTAGTTATACCACAAGAGGCGATGACCTTAGAGAGGCATCAATGAATGCTACAATAGCCAACATTGGCATGGAACAAGCTCGGGGGTGAGTGACCAAATGAAGATAGAAATATTGGACATCAATTCCTAGCTAATGAGAGAATGAGAAAAGAAAAATGAAATAAGGAAGAAACACAAACAAAGAAGAAGGAAAGAAAGGTAATGATGACACTTGAGAAGTAGTAGCACAGTCAAGAATCAAGATTTTAGAGAAGAATACATTAGATAGATGATTTAAGGAGAAATTCCCTAGCTGCAGTCTAGCGGATGAAAACACCAATACCAATGTTTTTAAGAGATCACTAGCAAATGGAGTTGTGACTAGTACCACTTAGGAAGAAGTTATATTGAGTTAGGCCCTACTCAATACAATGACCTAGATGGAATTAATCATTGGCGAGGTGACCGAGAATAAATGAGACAAAAGGCAAAAAGATAAATGAAAAATATAAGAAATGGAAAAAAATAATTCCCATCATTACAAGGAAAGCTTTATAGGTTAGGTATAGATCCCCAAATCTCATTTAAAATATTTTATACCAAATCATTGATGCAAAACAAAGTTATAAGGATCCATTGTAAGCAATACAACGACAAGAAGGTATAAGAAAAGAAAAAGGAAATGGGAAGAAGCCAATATGTTAAGTGAAGTTAAAAATGAGGAGATAGTAGAAAAAATGAGATAAATGTACTGATTCCCAAAAAATGACAATTGAAGTGCCATTTTGCCTCTTTCTAGGGTTTGTACATATATTGGCTTGGAGATCTCTTTACTAGGAATTACACAGATTCACAACTATCACCAGTTCTTCTCAATGAAAGTAATTTCTTAGGGACATGGCCATAATTTATACATGGGTTCCTCCTCCATAATTCATCACACTCATACTGTGCTAAACCAAAAACTCTAAACCACAACAGTGGAGAGCATATTGGAATGAATATTTCAACCACGGTTATCAGAACCAAACCGGTTCTGAAAAACCAGCTGGTTCGATCGGTTTGGAGGCAAAACTAGTCTGAATCGAAAATGATTGGTTCGGTACCGAACATGCCAGTTTCGTCACCGAACTGGACGGTTCCGTACTAGTCCGGTTCAGACCAGTTCAGAGACCAGTTCCACCAGTTCACAAGCTTGGGCATTTAAAAAAAAAAAATCTTATTTTTTATTTTTATTTTTAAAATTTTTATTTTTCCTAGTTACTAACACTACCCTAGGCCCCCCCAAAGCTACTTAAACACCCCCACCCCCTCTATTTCACTCACGCTATTCATTCGAGTCTCTTGCAATTCTTGAGCTGAGTTCGGTGAGGAGAATTCAGAGAGTTTTTTGTAGGGTTGTTCTAAGTGAGTTTTTTTGTAGATTTGAAGAGAAGATTGGAGTCTTGCAGAGTTGTTGGGTTGGCAGATTTTTGAGATACTTCAAAGATTTTTTTTCCTAGAGATCTTTGGGTTTTCTTCAATGGTTTTTGCAACTGGTGGAAGATTTTTTTTTATTTTTTTGGGGTTGCTACATAGTTGATTTCAAAATATTTTGGAGCTGATTTTCTCCAAAATTTCAGAGGGTAATCAAGGGCCATGGGAATCAAGCCATAATCCCATTATAGACTTGGATGCTACTCATTCTTTAGATGAGGATAAGGAGGATGATCAGGATGATGATTGATGATTGATGATTTGATCATTGATTTGTTGTAGCTGTAGCTTGTAGTAGTGTAGGTTGTAGTATAATAATATGATCTATGATGTTATTTTGGACTATAAAGGCCTTTTAGAGCCTACTTCTTGATGTTTGTAACATTTTAAGTTGAATGATGTTTTGCACTAAGTGCTATTTTGGACGGTATGCACTATTACTTGCTATATAAATGAGAACTTTTGCATATTTGTGTATAAATGGTTTGTATTCATATGTATGCACATGAATATATTTGTTTTTTCTTTAAAATATGAATATTTTATGTGTTTTTGGTAAATCAATTTTTTTCCAGTTTTTTTCTGGTTCCGGTCCAGTTCCGACCGGTTCCTGATCCACAAGGTTTTCCGGTTCGATAACCATTTCGGTTCTAATAACATTGATTTCAACAAAGATCAATCATGAGGAGGTCTAAAAGAGTTTCTTGTAATTCTCAAGAGTCAAGATGCAGAGTTTCAAAGATTCATTATAAAGGGAGATTTTCTTGCCATGCTCAAGTGGAAAGGTATCAAAGATTGAAGATACAACCTGGAAAACACCTGCACAAAATGCGGAGTTCCATATCTTGGACTTTGTGGATGCCCCCCAATTTAGAAAAGAATATGAATACAACCCAAAATCCCAAAAAGCATCCATGTACAACCAAAAAACATCCACATACATTTTCCGCCTAATTTTGTGTGCATAGATGGCCAACTGGAACTACACCTTTTTTTACGCAGACTGTTGGCCAACTAGAAACTTCAAATGTATAATATAATCAATGGACATCCAAAGGAACAAAAAAAATGAGTGTGCTCCTTAAAATCATGAATGGGTGTTATTGATGCAAACAAACTCCATATCAATGATAATTTGCAATACATATGTAGTGTTGCATCATGCTAACATCATGTGGAATACATTCTCAGTTTTTTTCCATGTTTAGGAAAATCAAGAGGGTGGAGAGGCTTATGATGATTTCATACTAGATTATGTCACCAATTATCCACTACTTGAATGCATATATCTATTAACCATATGCTTAGCAATTTAGGCCAAAGCCTCAGTGTTGGAATGGTATGCGATGTGTGTCTTTGGAGCCCGTGGCATGCGTATGATTTCCAATAAGGTTAGAACAAGAGAAAATACAAGTCATTGTTTGATGTCTTCAAACGCTCCATGTTGCATGACACCCCAGTTAAAATGGATTTGGTTATGATTCGGTACTCTAAGAAGACACGGGAAAATTGTGCAATAACCTTTTTCAAGATAATTCACCTTTCCCACAAAGTTTTGAAAGTCATCAATATTCTCCAATGGTGGCCAATTGACAATGATTGAAACCTTCATTGGATCAATGTTTTTCTCGTCTTGGTTCACATGAAATCCAAGATAAACAAGTTTTGTCCACCCAAATGTAAAACTTTTCTGATTCATAAGTAATTTCTCTAATTGTGATGTTGCAAACACTTGGTCCAAAAGTTGAAAGTAGTCCTTTTAAGTTTTAATAGAAACATATCATCCAAGTGCATGATCAAAAGAGTCAAAATATGGCTTAAGCACTTAATTCACCACCCTCATGTCCATTGAAGGGACATTTATCTAATGGCATCACAAATTGTTCAAGCAATCATTGTCACATCTTCAAAGCCATCTTTCTTATATCTACTTGCTTGATATAGATTTGGTGGTTGCCAAAATTCAAATCAATCTTACTGATATGAAATTGTGAGAACAAAGAATTTCTCATACAGAGATTGACTGTGGGGGCATTCACCGGATATTTCACCTTTACTAAAAAGGATGAATCCAGAGGCTATCTGGCCCTTCTACAGACTCTGCCTAAAGAAAGAAAATGTAATCACAAAGATCTGACCAATGAAAGTATTTGTTTTAACTGCAAAGTATTCATTGATCCAACTTTAATGTGTGAATAGACAAGTATACATATTCTACAAATGAAGTGTAGAGGTTTGAAGATGAACTGATAAGTTTTGTTCACTGTTTAAACTTGCTTAGGAAAAGTTTGCTTATGAAAATTTACTGTTTAAAAGATCAGAATCTGAAAATATGCAGCAAAATTATACAGTATGACAGCAAATAATTTTTTAAGCGGTTCACCCCTCTCTTGGGCTACCTCCGCTGGATCAAGCCTCCCAAAATGGGCTTGTCCTCTTTGATTAAATTGCTAAAAATGTGAATACAACTGTATAGAAGCCTCAAATGAAAAAATACACTGCAAATTAAGATTAAGAAGGCTGTAATCAGTATAAAATGACTACAAAATCACCTCCATTGGATGAAGGTAGTCCAAAACAGCGCTTCTTCCCTTAGGCCCTGGTGGCTCCATGACCAAAAACGCTGGTAAATTCTCTGTTAGAGTGCCCTGATGGCTTTGAAAACACTCCCAACAGCTCCAGAATGTCGAAGAGACCCAGAATAAAAAAAAAATTCGTATCAAAAGGCCTCTCCTAGCCAAAGTTATGCCACATTTACTAACTGCCAGTCTGGCCTAACAAAACTCCAGTTAAATTTGGCTGAATGCCAGATAGCCCGACTAAAATGGAGGTCGGCGCTAAGTTTGAGCGGACCGCCAAAATCTCCGCCGAAATTGAAGGGCTGAAGTGATAAGGGCCATGCGACCAAATCCGTCGGAGTTTGTTTGAAAAACTTTGAGTTATCAACGGAAAACTTTAATGTTTTAACAAAACATTTAAATGTGCAAACGCCGGTCCATGAGACCACGTCCCCGCCACCTGCGCGCCAGGAGATTTGTGCCATGGTTCTAGCGCTGAGTTCTATGGTGGAGGGGCTAGCCCGTGAGGGCTAGCCCCATTTCGGCCCCTCCAAAATCCATTTCAAACATTAAAATGCATATGCGTTGCAATGTTTACCAACAAACAACCGTGGTTCATTGGTGAAGTCGCTCCGTTGCCATGCGGTCGACCCGGTTTCAATTCCTGCCGAGTCCATACAAAACTTTTAAATGCCCATTTCATTCCACTTTGGGGCCACGTGGCGGCCTTCGGGCTAGCCACGTGGCGCCCGTTAATTGGTTGCCTGCGGAATATTTCGCAGAATATTATGTGGAATATTCTTTTTTTTTAATAAAAATATTTTATAAAGTCAATTTTGGCCTTTTTTTAATTGAAATTGACGAACTTCCAGGCTGAATATATTCTGCATACGGCAACGGATTTGAGTGTCGTTCACGGCGTTGGGATTGTATCGCCGAGCTCTTTCCAGTTGATCTGTTTCGAAGCAATTCTGAGAAACCTAATTTTTGAGCATTTTTCCATGGCTTGGACTTGAGCTCCTGATCACACCTCCCAAATGAAAATATTTTGGACCCCAAAAGCTCACTGAAATGCTGAGCTGAACTGTAGTACAGCAAATGAGAGAATAACAACATCCTCTTCTCTTCAGCCTTCAAAAATTTTCCTGAATTGCCAACTGTTCACATGGCGAATTTTGTTGAATGAGCCATGTACTTGTGCCGAATCCCGACCAAGTTTTCTCGCCATACCAATCTGCCATACTGAAACCAGAAATGACAATTGCTGAACTTTGTGCCCTCTTTGCTTGCATGCCTTTCCAACTCATGGAATCTTGCACTGCTTTGCACTGACACTTCGTTCTCTGCACCAAACGACACCAAAAGCATCTTGTGCAACATATGACATCAACAACCAGCTGACAATGAAATGTGCTTTACAATTGACACACAAAATCTATAACAAGTGTGCACACAATCGACACAAGTCGATAAAAAACAAGATACATCTTAACAAACACATGTATGTATCATGTACAATGAACTATATACAGTTCGCTAATTACACATACAACCTCTATGTACATGTGCAACTTCAACTCTTCTTTTCAAATACCAACAAGTATATCATCCCAAAAACATGTGGATGATCAAGAGCTGAACCAAAAGACATTGCTGCAACATAAGTGAGTATCATACTCATCTTTTACACCTCCATGGCGAAATTTTGCAACAACAAAGAAATTCCTTCAACTGAAACTTCTTATACATGCAATCTTGCATCAACTTTTCCACTGAAATACATGCATACCAATATGAAATTTGCATGTACAAACTGAGTATGACTTACTGCATTAAGAAGTTAATCCACTTCCTACCAAGCCACCTCCATGGCGTCTTTTGCTGCAACTGCAATTCTTCATGTGAATCTTCCATTTCCACATCGATAATGGACTCCATAGATCCACTTGCGCCAAACTGTTTGTCACTTAGCTGCATGCGCTTTGGACGATTTGTTGGATGCAAAGTCCAACAATGAGAGACAACATGTCCCTTCCTTTGAAAAACTGGACAAATCTTAAGCACTTTCTGAGAAAGTTCTCTTTGCCTCTTCTGCTTCTTGTGTGGTTTCTTTTTCAACCAGCATCTTGAAGCAACATGGTTAACTCCACCACAAAATGTGCAACAAAATTTTCTTCCATTTGAACAAGAAAAAATATCATTCTTTGTTAAAACATAATCAAATTGATCATGTGAATGATTATACCTCTTTTGCTGCAATGAAGGTTTCAAACAATGGTAAGGAAGATTGCCATCATGACATTGATGTAATTGAGAACTTGGAACGAAGGTTCTCTTTAAATTTGCATCACATTCTTGAATGCATGTGCTCAAAGCTTCGCCATTAAGTTGCTCATAGCCAAGACCAATATTCTTGGTACGCTCCACAACACAAATAGGCTCAACAATGCCTTGTGCATGCTTTCCCAAACCTTTGCCTTCTTCATAGCCCATTTTCAACATTAATTTGGACCCGATTCCCCTTGTATGTTTTCCAAAAGAACCAACATACTTTTCAATGGAGGAACTTGAAGACAAGTTGGAATGGTTTACCTCTTCCTCACGCTTGTTTTTGGACAAAGCTTCTTGAGCTTGAAGAAGCTGCAACTCCATATCATGCAGTCTTTGAAGAATGGCTTCTTTCTCTTCCTGCATAGCTAGCAATTGTGCATGAAGCTTAACGCTTTCTCTTTGATCCTCAATGAGAATCTGCACCATGTCCTTCACCTTAAAAAACTCATTCTTCATGTCATCATTGAAGAATCTCATGAAGGAGGAAACTTCACTTGTAGAAGAAGATGACATTATGTAAATGTTCAAACAAACAAATAAACAGTAAATCTCTTATACTGTTTAAAAACCTTTTTCACAATAAGGAATGCTTAACCTGAGCTATGATACCAACCTGATCTGAAATTGTGAGAACAAAGAATTTCTCATACAGAGATTGACTGTAGGGGCATTCACCGGATATTTCACCTTTACTAAAAAGGATGAATCCAGAGGCTACCTGGCCCTTCTACAGACTCTGCCTAAAGAAAGAAAATGTAATCACAAAGATCCGATCAATGAAAGTATTTGTTTTAACAGCAAAGTATTCATTGATCCAACTTTAATGTGTGAATAGACAAGTATAAATATTCTGCAAATGAAGTGTAGAGGTTTGAAGATGAATTGATAAGTTTTGTTCACTGTTTAAACTTGCTTAGGAAAAGTTTGCTTATGAAAATTTACTGTTTAAAAGATTATAATCTGAAAATATGCAGCAAAATTATACAGTATGACAACAAATAATTGTTTAAGCGGTTCACCCCTCTCTTGGGCTACCTCTGCTGGATCAAGCCTCCCAAAATGGACTTGTCCTCTTTGATTAAATTGCTCAAAATGTGAATACAACTGTATAGAAGCCTCAAATGGAAAAATACACTGCAAATTAAGATTCAGAAGGCTGTAATCAGTATAAAATTACTACAAAATCACCTCCATTGGATGAAGGTAGTCCAAAACAGGTCTTCTTCCCTTAGGTCCTAGTGGCTCCACGACCAAAAACGCTGGTAAATTCTCTGTTAGAGCACCCTGATGGCTCTGTAAACACTCCCAACAGCTCCAGAATGTCGAAGAGACCCAGAATAAAAAAAAAATTCGTATCAAAATGCCTCTCCTAGCCAAAGTTATGCCACATTTACTAACTGCCAGTCTGGCCTAACAAAACTCCAGTTAAATCTGGCTGACTGCCAGATAGCCCGACTAAAATGGAGGTCAGCGCTAAGTTTGAGCGGACCGCCAAAATCTCCGCCGAAATTGAAGGGCTGAAGTGATAAGGGCCATGCGACCAAATCCGTCGGAGTTTGTTTGAAAAACTTTGAGTTATCAACGGAAAACTTTAATGTTTTAACAAAACATTTAAATGTGAAAACGCCGGTCCATGAGACCACGTCCCCGCCACCTGCGCGCCAGGAGATTTGTGCCACGGTTCTGGCGCTGAGTTCTATGGTGGAGGGGCTGGCCCGTGAGGGCTAGCCCCGTTTCGGCCCCACCAAAATCCATTTCAAACATTAAAATGCATATGCGTTGCATTGTTTACCAACAAACAGCCGTGGTTCTTTGGTGAAGTCGCTCCATTGCCGTGCGGCCGACCCGGTTTCAATTCCCGCCGAGTCCATACAAAACTTTTAAACGCACATTTCATTCCACTTTGGGGCCACGTGGCGGCCTCCGGGCTAGCCACGTGGCGCCCGTTAATTGGCTGCCTGCTGAATATTCTGCAGAATATTCTGTGGAATATTCTTTTTTTTTAATAAAAATATTTTATAAAGTCAATTTTGGCCTTTTTTTAATTGAAATTGACAAAATTCCAGGCTGAATATCTTCTGCATACGGCAACGGATTTGAGTGCCGTTCGCGGCGTTGGGATCGTATCTCCGAGCTCTTTCCATTCGATCTATTTCGAAGAAATTCTGAGAAACTTCATTTTTGAGCATTTTTCCATGGCTTGGACTTGAGCTCCTGATCACTTACTAAACAATGGTCTACTACCAATTCGACCTAAACAGGAGGGCAGTAGCAAAACTAGTCCAAAATAAATTTAATTTGCGGTGAGTTCAACTTAATATACATCGACGCTAATATATGGCACAACAAATATCTTCACTTAATCCATACATAATTAAAATATGTGGTCACATAACATGGGCATTATAATATCGGACTATTAATCAACACCAAATTCCTTCATGAATTTATAATGTAAAATAAGATATGTAAAGCACAAAGCCTAATAAAAACAATAGTAAATAAACCCCTTTACATTATTGGGGAAAGTTATATATAATTAGCTAATTAAATAGAATTTCCAGTATGTTCATATTCTCTCCTTTACATAAATGACTAAATTTCAAAAAGGAAGAAACAAGGAAGGGAGATGACCAAATGTTGTTGTTGGTTTTTATGCATGAACTATTTACTTGTCCATCCACCTTAGCACATTATGTTGTTTTGTTGTGTCTGCTAGAAAGAAAACATACCAAAGTTGTATGACAATATTTGTGGGACTAAACTTCTACCTATGACCAGGTCGCAACATCAAGCTATGAAATTTCCAATACGGAATATCAAAGCACTTGCAACACAACAACATTTTCCATTTTATATGAGCTGATCACTCCCATGTGAATTCCATTGTTGAGGTTGTTGCACTATTCAATGCACTATTCTACAGCTGCTACCTCTCTCTTCGCTCCCGCAACTGCATCCCAACGCTTCAACTTCCGTTGGCTGGGATGATGGAGAGGAAGGAAAACAAGGACCCAGGGGGGGGCCAAATTTCCTCCTTCCCCAAATTTAAATGACACGGGGCCACTTAAGTATCTCTAGCAGTGCCACAACAAGCCCGGAACTGTGTATATCCCCACTGACATTATGCTGGAAACCAACTTCATATTCTGGATTTCCCAAATCAAGAAATTACTGAGGAAAATGGAACTCCTAGAAGCGGAAAACTACAATCTCCGCTCCGAGATTGGCACTTTGTCTAATAGGGTCAGGGTGGTCGAGGAAGATAAATCATCCCTAAAGAATAAGTTGCTGGAGTGCAGAGAACTTATCACGGTATGCCCACCAGACGAGGTCTTATAGGTGGAAATTCAAGTTCTCAAGGATAAACAAGAAGAAATTAGATCACAACAGACATCTTTCAAACAAGAAACATAATCACATATAAGTTCATGGGTACAGGTGGTCAGAGGAAAAGAAAAGGCCCCACCCCTTACAGCTGTGGAGGAGGTTGTGCAAGTTAAACTTGTGGAGGAAAGGACCCAGCGAGCAAGACAACTAAACCTCAAGGTGAGGGGACTTCCCCCTCCCACTCATTCGTCGGACACACTGGAGCTAGGCCATAGGTTCCTTCGTGACACGCTTGACATACCTGATATAACACTAGATTGGGCATGGTTGGGGCAGGACTCTACTCTTTTCCTCAAATGTTGCAACTCCACAGATAGGCTTCGAGCGCTTCGGGTAAAGAGGAAATTGTTCTCCCTTCCAAACAAGGTATTCCTGGATGAGGACCTCAGAAGAACACATGTAGCTAAACTTAAAAAGGCTAGACAATAGGTTGCGGCAGCAAGACAAGCAGGAAAGTGGGCAATCATTATAAATGTTCGAGCGGTTGTTCATGATTCCTTCCCCCTAGGATGGGTTCCTTGAACCGGTAGCTCTAAATGACGGGCCCAAGTGGAGAGGAGACAGGGTATGAGTATTTCGGTCCACTGCTAGAATGGAAATGGCTCTTTCTGGTCATCACCTAGCCTACTTCATGATGCCCTCACTTCAGTGGACATCCTACTTGTTACCGAAACACATGCGAGCCCAATCCGCACTCACCCTGACATCATAGGATACCAGTGGACCTCAGCTTGCAGACAGGAAACATGGAGTTCAGGAGGAGTTAGAGGTTCTTGAGGAGTAGCATGCCTGGCTAGAGATGATCTTAGAAATAGAATCTCTGTTGCGACGATCGATGATCACGCCAGATTCATGTGGATTCAGATCAGAGCCAATGTCTCCCCTCCGAGAGACATTTACATTGCGGTGTTTTACTTTCCCCTCGTCTCGTCATCTTTTGCTATCCATAGTAGTGATGGAGACCCCTTCACAAAATTGTACTTTGACATTACCAAATACTCAGTAGTGGGAGGCATCATTCTCATGGGGGACTTTAATGCCTGAACTAGAGACCTCCAGATACCCATTAATGATCATACAGAGGATGTGCTCTGCACTCGAGGGGTCGATCCAACTTCGGTGAGCATGCATTGGACATCATAGGATAGCTTGGGCCCCACCACAGCCTACAGAAAACACCTTTTTTAGCTGGGGGAGTCTCACAAGTTGATAATCCTTCATGGCCTCCCTTGCTTTCTGTCCTCCCACTTCTTTACTTGCCAACCCCATGGGGGGGAGCGAATGTGGTAGAATACGCTCTTGCCAGCCCAGATATCCTCCCACACATCAAAAAATTTTCTATCACACCCATCCCCCTGGCTGATCATTCACTTCTATCACTTTCACTTCAGTTTGACATCCCTCGCACATCACCCCCTATTCTGCACATTCCCCCCCGTACCCTCTTCCCGTTCGAGGAAGGCGACCCTGACGTCTTCTCTTCTACCCTCAAGTATGCACTTCCACCGGCAGTCCAGTTCGCATCTCTTGAATCCTTCAATGACAAATACTAATGCCTCTCATCTGCAATCTGGGAGGCCATGCTCCAATCCTTCCCTTCCTCCACCCGCTCCACCGTTGCCCCCCAAAACTAGGAGGATGTCTTATGAATAACTGGTATGACCAAGAGTGCAAATCTCTACACCAAGATCTCTGACACGCCTTCAAACACTCCCTACCGTCGTACCCCAGCATATGTTTTGCCTACCACCGCCTCCTTCAATGCGAGAAATGTCATTTTATTTCCCACAAGAGACATGTTCTTTCTGCTCTCCTTCTCCACTCCCCTAAAGATTTATGGGTCACCATTATTTCCAGGCGATCTCCCACCCCTACTGACCTTGACCCCACCTCCATGTTCTCCCACACCTCCAAGTTGTATGACATCCCCGGGTAACCCCTCATTCAGGTTTTTTCCCCCCCAGCCACCTGTCACTTCTTATCTGACAAAGATATTAGAGAGGCAATTTGGGCAATGAACAGCAGCAAAGCCACAAACGAAGAAGGTTTCCAAGTAGAATTCTTCAAACTTGGGCTTCATCCTTTGGTTGGTTACCCAGTGGATCTCTTCAACCATGTCATTCGAGATGGCTTCCCTAATGGATGGTCCCACCACATTATCTACCCCATCCATAAGACAGGATCTACCTCCAACCCGAACAATTACAGAACGATCATGGTCGAACACACATTCTCCAAGCTTTATCCTACTGCCCTCCACAAGGGACTCTCCAACTTCTTAGAGCAGAGACATCTTAGGGCTAGGGGGCAAGCTAGTTTTAGACTAGATCATCAGATCATTGACCATATATTCACCCTTCGAGAGATGATAGAGGAGGCCCGACATCGGTCCTCCAAGGTGTACTATTTTTTTGTGGATTTCATGAAGGCCTTCGATTCGGTCCAGAGGGAGGACATTTTTCAGAGGCTGAGAGAGATTGGCATCTCATCAAAATCTTCTGACTGCTATTATGTGCCTCTATGAGTTTATCCTTGGCCATCTCTGCACGGTTATAGGGATGTTGGAGTTCATCCGGAGCACTATTGGAGTCAAGCAGGGGTGTCCACTTTCCCCCACTCTTTTCAGGATCTACATTGATGAGCTGGAATCTTTCCTCTGAGAGCATATCCAAGAATCTGATGGGTGCATTCTCCACCATGTCTTTATCTCCATCCTACTCTTTGCCAATGATATTGCCCTCCTTGCCTCTTCCCCGGAAGGCCTATAGAGACAGCTGGATGCCCTTGCAGCCTTTTATGATCTTCGACACCTGACGGTGAACCTGAGCAAAACCAATGTCATAATTTTAAATGGGTTGAAGAAGACCTTGAGTTTCTGCTTCCTATTCAAGGGAGAAGAAATCGAAGTCATCAGCAACTACACTTACTTGGGAGTGTAGTTTACAGGTCCCCGTTTCACCCTTTGGTCAGCTCTTCAGCCCAGGATAAAAAAAGGATATGGTTCCTTGGCCCTTCTTGAGGGATAATTCTTCTGTCACCACTTTCAGGACATTTCATCCAAGATGAACATAATGGATACCTTGAACTGCCCCACCGTTCTTTATGGATCAGAGGTTTGGGGCCCCTCATCACTGGAGTTAGATTGGGCCTCGACAGAGCGATTCTTGACTCTTCTCTTGCAACGCTTCATTCAATGCAAGCAGACAGTTCCTCAGAACATCATCTTAGTAGATTTCAGGGCTAAGCCCTTCCACCTAGAGGCAATCTTCAAGATAGTCTCATTTCTTCATCGGATCCGTGGGCTAGCAAACATGAGAGAGGGCAGAGATAGGTACCCATACTTGGCCTATTGCTCCTTGGAGAGCATCTCTCATACACAGACATCCCGAACCAAATGTTGGCTCACTAGTGTAACAGAACTCCTAGGTATCATAGGTATCCAGATGGATCATCTCCCCTTGTTCCATTATTCACTGAACGCCTCGGGGCACCTTCTTCCAAAATAGCAAGAACTCAACAAAATCATCAGGGAGGACATCTATAGGTAGTACATTCAGAATACATGGGTCAATCCTCCAGGTGGACTGTGCCCAAAGATGGCCTTCTACGCTAAGCACCTTCTGTAGATCAGAGATGGACTCATTGTTCGACCCTAGTATACCCTCCAGCATTGGATGCATGCTATTAGGATCCCTCTCAGGCAGCTCAGGGTTGGATCGCACAGGCTTCAAGTGGAGACAGACCATCACATTGACAGGATGGAGAGGATCTGTCAGCTTTGTCACTTACAGGAGGCGGAGACTGAGTTACATTTCATCTTCAGATGTCCAGTCTACTATGAGATCCGAGGGCATTTTCATTTCTTATTCAAGGGCCCCCAGAGCCTGGCCAACTTTCTTAGATACACTGACCATAGATTCTTGGCACTTTACCTCCAGGATACCTTTAGGCATCGTTCGCTTCTACCCCAGCCTCCTAATGTTACAGACACCACACAGAGGATCACAGATTTCTTCAAGGTGCTCCCTGCATCGCGGGGCACCAAGATAACCACCGATCGATCCATAGACCATGCTTCCAGATTAGTGCGGATCCGGGGGTCTTGTCCCACTAGACCCCATCAACGCTTCAGGACCAAACCCCCCTCCAGGAGACTCCCCAAATCCTCCAGATGGTAGCAACAACAATCCAGATCCTCCTCAGGGCAATAGACATTGACAAGTTTCCTTAAGTCCTCTTCTATCAGCCTCGGATGTTAGGAGTAGGAGTCTCCCCTCCTGTAGGAGGCTCCCCTTTCTCCTCTAGGACTTCTTCATCACAGCTCATTTTCAAGATTCTTTAGTCATCTAGCTTTTACTTTACATTTGCACTCTTTGTAGTTTTGTATTTCCTGCTTTTATAAAGGAAGGGGACCATTTGGTCCACCGGCTAGGCATGTTGTAATCATTGTAACCGGTAGTCCCATTGACCTTTTGTGGTCATTCGTTGGACATTAATAAAATTATCTTATTATCTTATCTTATCTTATCTTATGCATTTGATACAATAATCAAATTTTCATTCTGATAGAATTATAGTTAAACATATTTTTAGCTCAAACCCCAGCCATGAACTCAATTGGTTTCTAACTCCTTCGAGATCACAAATATTTACCAAGAGTTACTAGGTGAGAATATCACTATGACAAACATTATTCATTAGTCATTGCGGTACCACTCTTGCACAGTTATATCCAATCACTCATTGCACAATGGCCTATAGTCGATGTCAATGTGCCTGCATCAATCGTGTTTCCTCACCCATCTATCAAGAGCGCATGTTGGATGGTGGGCTTCTGATAAAAAAGTACTTTATTCATTTTGTAATTGAGTCCCTATGTTTTTTTGTATTTGCGCATTTGACATGGATTATGGGGTAACCTGGAACAAACATGGGTTTTGACCATGATCTTGTTCCCTCACCTTAAATGGGGAATTCATTTTCGATCTTAGTCTAGTGGGACCTCCCTTAATGACCCAATGGGTATAGGAGGGGCACTACTTGGAAAACCCCGATTAAGATATTGTAGTCCCATCTCTCCCTCTTCCATAATTACCACTTTCCATCTCACATTAAAAGCCTTTATCTCACATACATTCTTCGATTTGAATTGACCATGGGCCATTTGGGATTTGGCACACCCACTTCCCCATCCACATACCTGAGTCGGGCTTCAAAATTTGCTCCGGGAGGTTGATTCAGCTAAGAGAAGAGGAAAGAGCATATGAAGGCCACAAAAAGAAAAGAAAAGAATATCCAACTTACAAAATATGGCTGGGACATCAAAATTAGCACGTGGGAAAAATCCAAGCATGAGCTCTACCTCACTCATATGGCCATCACCCAGTTCCTAGGTCAATGTTTCCCTATCACATAAAAGAAAAGGAACCCTTGCATGTCCCAACCCCTGATGGGTTATAAATTTCCACATCAATAATGGGGTAATAATTTTTATACATCTTACAAAGCAATCTCTAACCCTTTGAGCTACAAGCATCAATACAAAGAAAAATCAAGAAAAAATAAAACGCATAAGAGGGGTGGAAAAACAAAGGTCGACTTGATAACTCATGCATCCATGATTACTCCGTCCTCACATTGATACAAAAAAGATGTGGATTTCCCCATTATGTTTGCCCCTTTGACCATGGCACTTGGCCGTGAAGTCTTCTCCCCTATGTTCCATCATCATTATTCACTAACACCTATTGATTGAAGGGTTGACCAAGGATATGTCACTTTCCCGTAGGGGCTAGAAGCACCTAATAGGGTAGTTTTTTAACCACTCCTACCCAGGGAGGTAACACCATTACGAGTTCGAAGCCCTAATTTTGCAAGGGAAGACTTGTATGAACAATCAAATTTCCTAATACTTGCAATCTTGATTCACTTAGATGCAAAAATGATTAAAAGTACCTAATGGTGAAGGTTGTACAAATTGATATTGTGTGTCATTGACATTTGGTTCAATCCATGGGTTGGGAAACAATGACTGGGACCCAAGTCTTGTAGAGGAACATATTGACACCCATAGGTGAGGTGTTGATAGCCATGGGACTCTAAGCAGTTGTACAACATCAGTTGCATCCTTAGGCACCTCTAGCACCTACAACGTTCCAACACTTTCCCCTACAATGTTGAGTTTTATGGGTTGATGCACTTGGACCAGAATGCCCCCAATTGGCTTAGAATTGATGAAAGGTAAGGGCATTTGATTCAGCACCCTGAATGCCCTCAATGTTGGAGCAGAAACAAGAATTTTGACTAGTTGGAGAACCATGAGACCACTTTTGTGCCCCAAAGACAAAATTGGGGTCCACAAAGGATGATTGAAAAAGATATAGGGGCCAATCACTCAAGTATGATTTTAGAGCACTTCTACACATCTCATGGCACACCTAGCACTTGACGCCAGCCCTAGAAGGGCCTCCATTACCTCAACATTCTCTTCCTAACTATTCACACGTGTGGTGGGAGAAATTTTATGTTTTGTCATTGGCTACTAGTTTGGCTTGTGACCTAGCTTGTAATATAGCACATAATTTTATGATTTTTACGGGCATTAGGCTAAAATTAGGATTAAAATTCCTCATATAAGTAGAGAAATCGTTCATTGTATCAAATCATGATCACATCACTTGGAATTTCAGCGTTCTTGAACTATTCAACTTCTTTTCTTGTGGAGATTTTGGATGTATGAATGCATTTTGATATTTGGAGCTAATCTTGATTGTCTTTGGAGCTATTCGTTGAAAAATGGATTACATATTTGCATGTTATCTTGTCAGTGTACCTAATTATTGAACATTTATTTTCTTCATGTCTAATGTATGGAATAAAGTTGATTATAGGTTATGATAATTATGCCCTAATCAGTTGAATATATATTGAATGTTATATAGATAATTTATTGCACGCATTATTGATACATAACATGTGAATGAATTTCCTATAGGTGAACACTTTGTAGTTCTCCCATGAAAAGTCTATTATCCATTACATAGGTAAATGCTTCAAGTTTGTTGCTAGAGAATCAAATTTTCGGCCCCATTGGAAACATTTTAGCTAATTTATCACATCATAGGCTCCATACTCCCAAGGAACAAGGGACTGGTCTACTTGGTTGGTGATAAAAATTCTTTCTAATCCATAAATTCTCATTTTCCTTTTGACCTCTTGAAGGATAACTCATACATTAGGGCTTTGTGTGAATCCCTAGACAAGGAGTATTTTGGTGATTGGAAAGCCTAAATGTCAAGATGAGGGAATTTTCCACAAGATGAGGGTATTTTTATGGTTGGTAATGCCATCATGGATCCATCGACGCTGCAATAAATGCAAAGATTGGTTGACCATCAACAAAGGAAAGATCTAGAAATACTTGTACAAATGATGTTATACCATAAGAGGCGATGACCTTAGAGAGGCATCAATGAATGCTATAATATCCAACATTGGCATGGAACAAGCTCGGGGGTGAGTGACCAAATGAAGATAGAAATCTTGGACATCAATTCCTAGATAATGAGAGAATGAGAAAAAAAAAATGAAATATGGAAGAAACAAAAACAAAGAAGGAAATAAAGGTAAGGATGACACTTGAGAAGTAGTAGAATAGTCAGGAAGCAAGAGTTTAGAGAAGAATATATTAGACAAATTATTTAGGAAGCAATCCCCTAGCTGCAGTCTAGAGGATCCAACCACCAATACCAATGATTTTAAGAGATAGCTAGAAAATAGCAGGGTGCCTAGTACCACCTAGGAAGAAATTATATTGAGTTGGGAAATACTCAATACAACAACCTAGATGGAATTAATAATTGGCGAGGTGATCGAGAATAAATGAGACAAAAGGAAAAAAGATAAAAGGAAAAATAGAAGAAATGGAAAAAAATAATTCCCATCATTACAAGGAAAGCTTTATAGGTTAGTTCTAGATCCCCAAATCTCATTTAAAAGATTTTATACCCACTCATAGATGAAAAACAAAGTTACAATGACCAATTGTATGCAATACAACGATAAGGAGATATAAGCATAAAAAAAATAAAATGAGAAGAAGCCAATATGTTAAGTGAAGTTGAAAATGAGGAGATAGTAGAAAAAATGAGATAAATGTATTGATAAATGAGATAAAGAAAAGAAAAAATAAATGGGAAGAAGTCGGTATGTTAAGTGAAGTTGAGAATGAGGAGATGGTAGAAAAAATGAGATAAATGTATTGATGCCCAAAAAATGACCATTGAAGTGCTATCCCACCTCTTTCTACGGTTTGTACATATATTGGCGTAAAGATCTCTTTACTAGGAATTACAAGGATTCAACTATAACCAGTTCTTCTCACTGCCAATAATTTCTTAAGGACATGGCCATAGTTTTCACATGGGTTCCTCATCCATAATTCATCACAATCATACTGTGGTAAACCCTAAACCAGAGCAGTGGAGAGGCCTATTGGAATGAATATTTCAACAAATATCAATCACAAGGATGTCTGGAAGAGTTTCTTGTAATGCTCAAGATGTAGAGTATCAAAGATTCATTCTAAAAGGAGAGTTTCTGGCCACACTCAAGCGGAAAGGTTTAAAAGATTGAAGATGTGATATGGAAAACACCAACACAAAAGGCAGAGTTCCATAACTTGAAATTTGTGGATTCCCCCCACAATTCATAAAAGAATCTACATACAAACCAAAATCCCCAAAAAGCATCCACGTACAACCAAAAAACATACATGTAAATTTTCCACATAATTTTGTGTGAATAGATGGCCAGCTAGAACTCCACGACTACACCTCTTTTTGCGCACACTGTTGGCCAACTAGAAACTTCAAATGTATAATATAATCAATGAACATCCAAGGGAAGAAAAAAGTATGAATGTGCTCCTTAAAAGCATGAATGGGTGTTATTGACGCAAACAAACTCCATATCAATGAAAATTTGCAATACATATGTAGTGTTGTTTCATGCTAACATCATGTGGAATGTAATCTGAGTTTTGATCCATGTTTAGGAATATCGAGAGGGTAGAGAGGCTTACGATTATTTCTTGGTAGATTATGTCACCAATTCTCCACTACTTGAATGCATATATCTGTACTCCATATAATTGCAATTTAGGCCAATGCCTCGTTCTTGGAATGGTATGTGATGTGTCTTTGACACCGCATCAATAACATGCCCATGGAATTGTAGGATTTCTAATAAGTCTAGAACAAGAATAAATACATGTTGTTTCTTGATGTCTTCAAACGATCCATATTGTATGACACCCCAGTTAAAATGGACTTGGTCATGATTCAATACATTACGAAGACACGGGAAAATTGTGCAATAATATTTTTGAAGATAATTCACCTTTCCCACAAAGTTTTGAAAGTTATGAATATTCTCCAATGGTGGCACTCTGACAGGTGAGGCATTGATAGCCATGTGAGTTTGAGTAGCTGTAGAGCATCAGTTGCATCCTTCGGCACCTGCATTACCCACAACATTCCACCACTTTCCTCTCATTGTTAACTTTTATGGGATGACACACTTGTACCATCATGCCCACAATCGGCTTAGCATTCATAAAATGGAAGGCAGTTGATTCATCACCTTGAATTCCCTCAATTTTGGAGCAGAGATAGGAATTTTGACCACGTAGAGAACCATGAGACCACTTTATGCCCCAGAGTCAAAATTGGGGTCCAAAAATGGGAGATTGACAAAGATCTAGGGGTCTACCCCTAGAGGATGATTTTAGAGTGCTTCTACACATTTCATGGCACCCCTAACCCTTGACGCTAGCCCCAGAAGGGCATCCATGACCTCAGCATTATCTTACTAACTATTCACATGTGTGGTAGAAATTGTATGTTTTGTCATTGGCTACTAGGTCGACTTGTGACCTAGCTTGTAATAGCACATAATTTTATGATTTTTAGGGGCATTTGTGTAAAAGTAGGATTCAACTTCCTCATATAACTAGAGAATCGTTCATTGTATCAGATCATCATCACATCACTTGGAATTCCAACCTTCTTGGGCTATTCAACTCCTTTTCTTGTGGAGATTTTGTATGTATGAATGCATTTTGATATTTGGAGCTGATTTTGATTGTCTTTGGAGCTATTCATTGGAAAAATGGATGGAATATTTGCATGTTATCTTGTAAGTGTACCTAATTCTTGAACATTTATTTTCTTCATGTCTAATGTATGGAATAATGTTGATTCTAGGTTATGTTAATTGTGCCCAAATCTGTTGAAGATATATTTAATGTTATATAGATGATATATTAAATGTATTACTCAAACATAACATGTGAATGAATTTCCTATAGGTGAACTCTTAGTAGTTCTACCATGAAAATTCCATGATCCATTGCATAGGTAAATGCTTCAAGTTTGTTGCTAGGGCATCAAATTTTCAGCCTCCTTGGAAACATATTAGTTGATTTATCACATCATAGACTCCATACTCCCAAGGAACAAGGGATTGGTCTACTTGGTTGGTGATCAAACATCTTTCTAATCCATAAATTATCCTTTTCCTTTTGACCTGTTGAAGGATAAGCTCATACATTAGGGCTTGGTGTGAATCCATAGACAAGGAGTATTTTGGTGGTTAGAGAGCCTAAAAATCAAGATGAGGGTATTTTTCCACAAGATGAGGGTATTTTGGTGGTTGGTAATGTAATCATGGATCCAGCAAGGCTGTAAGAAATGAAGAGATTGGTTGAGCATCAATGAAGGCAAGATCTAGAAATACTAGTACAAATGAAGTTATACCACAAGAGGCGATGACCTTAGAGAGGAATCAATGAATGCTACAATAGCCAACATTGGCATGGAACAAGCTCGGGGGTGAGTGACCAAATAAAGATAGAAATCTTGGACATCAATTCCTAGCTAACGAGAGAATGACAAAAGAAAAATGAAATAAGGAAGAAACACAAACAAAGAAGGAAAGAAAGGTAATGATGACACTTGAGAAGTAGTAGCGTAGTCAAGAAGCAAGAGTTTAAAGAAGAATACATTAGATAGATGATTTAGGAAGCAATCCCCTAGCTTCAATATATAGGATCCAACCACCAATACCAATGTTTTTAAGAGATAACTAGCAAATAGCATGGTGACTAGTACCACCTAGGAAGAAATTATATTGAGTCGGGCCCTACTCAATACAACGACCTAGACGGAATTAATAATTGGCGAGGTGATCGAGAATAAATGAGAAAAAAGGAAAAAAGATGAAGGAAAAATAGAAGAAATGGAAAATAATAATTCTCGTCATTACAAGGAAAGCTTTATAGGTTAGGTCTAGATCCCCAAATCTCATTTAAAAGATTTTATACCCAATCATTGATGCAAAACAAAGTTACAAGGACCAATTGTAAGCAATACAACAACAAGGAGGTATAAGCAAAGAAAAAATGAATGGGAAGAAGCCAATATGTTAAGTGAAGCTGAAAATGAGGAGATAGTAGAAAAATGAGATAAAGCAAAGAAAAAAAAATGGGAAGAAGCCAATATGTTAAGTGAAGTTGAAAATGAGGAGATAGTAGAAAGAATAAGAAAAATGTATTGATGCCCAAAAAATGACCATTGAAGTGCTATCCCACCTCTTTCTAGGGTTTGCACATATATTGGCCTAGAGATCTCTTTAATAGGAATTACACAGATTCACAACTATAACAAATTCTTCTCAATGCCAGTAATTTCTTAGGGACATGCCATAATTTTCACATGGGTTCCTCCTCCATAAATCATCACAATCATAATGTGGTAAACCCTAAACCCTAAACCAAACCAGTGGAAAGGCCTATTGGAATGAATATTTCAAAAAAGATCAATCATGAGGAGGCCTGGAAGAGTTTCTTGTAATGCTCAAGATGCAGAGTTTCAAATATTCATTCTAAAGGGAGATTTTCTTGCCACGCTCAAGCAGAAATTTTTCAAAGATTGAAGATGCAATCTGGCAAACACTCGCACAAAAGGCAGAGTTCCATAGCTTGAAATTTGTGGATTCCCCCCCAATTCATAAAATCATCTACATACAAATCAAAATCCCCAAAAAGAATAAACGTACATTTTCTATATAATTTTGTGTGGATAGATGGCCAGCAAGAACTCCACAGCTACACCTCTTTTTACGCAGAATATTGGTCAACAAGAAACATCAAATGTATAATATAGTCAATGGAAATCCAAAGGAAGAAAAAAATATGAATGTGCTCTTTAAAAGCATGAATGGGTGTTATTGATGCAAACAAACTCCATATCAATGATAATTTTCAATACATATGTACAATTGTTTCATGCTAACATTGCGTGGAATGCATTCTCAGTTTTGATCAATGTTTCAGAAAATCGAGAGGGTGGAGAGGCTTATGATGATTTCCTAGTAGATTATGTCACCAATTCTCCACTACTTTAATACATATATCTATCAACCATATGCTTAGCAATTTAGGCCAATGCCCCAGTCTTGGAATGGTACGTGATGTGTCTTTGGCACTGCATCAATAACAGGCCCATGACATGTGTAGGATTTCTAATAAGGTTAGAATAAGAGCAAATACATGTCATTGCTTGATGTCTTCAAACGCTCCATGTTGCATGATACCCCAGTTAAAATGGACTTGGTCATGATTCGTTATGTTAAGAAGACACGGGAAAATTGTGCAATAATCGTTTTGAAGAAAATTCACCTTTCCCACAAATTTTTGAAATTCGTGACTATTCTCCAATGGTGGAGAACTGGTAGGTGAGGCATTGATAGCCATGGGACTCCGAGCAATCGTAGAGCATCAGTTGCATCCTTAGGCACCTCCATCACCCACAACATTCCACCACTTTCCCCTCATTGTTGACTTTTATGGCACAACGCATGCCCAGCATGTCCCTAGTTGTCTTAACATTGATCAAAGGGAAAACAGTTGATTCATCACCATAAATGCCCTCAATGTTGGGTGTTTTGACCACGTGGAGACCCATGAGACCACTTTTGTGCCCCAAAGTCAAAATTAGGGTCCACAAAGGGAGATTGACAAAGATCTATGGGCCAACCCCTAGAGCATGATTTTAGAGTGCTTCTACACATTTCATGGCACCCCTAGCCCTTCACACTAGCCCCAAAAAGGAATCCATGACCCCAAAATTCTCTTCCTAACTATTCAAACGTGTGGTAGAAATTGTATGTTTTGTCATTGGCTACTACGTCGACTTGTGACCTAGCTTGTAATAGCAAATGACTTTATGATTTTTAGGCGCATTAGGCTTAAAATAGGATTCAAAATCCTAATATAAGTAGAGAAATTTTTCATTGTATCAAATCATCATCACATCACTTGGAATTTCAGCCTTCTTGGGCTATTCAACTCCTTTTCTTGTGGAGATTTTGGATCTATGAAAGCATTTTGATATTTGAAGTTGATTTTGATTATCTTTGGAGCTATTCGTTGGACAAATGGATGGAATCTTTGCATGTTATCTTGTAAGTGTACCTAATTATTGAACATTTAATTTCTTCATGTCTAATGTATAGAATAATGTTGATTCTAGGTTATGGTAATTGTAACCTAATCCGTTGAAAATATATTGAATGTTATATAGATGATCTATTACACGCATTACTCATACATAACATGTGAATAAATTTCCTGCAAGTGAACTCTTGGTAGCTCTCCCATAAAAAATCCATTACCCATTGCATAGGTAAATGCCTCATGTTTGTTGCTAGGGCATCCAATTTTCAGCCTCCTTGGAAACATTTTAGTTGATTTATCACATCATATACTCCATACACCCATGGAACAAAGGACTGGTCAACTTGTTTGGTGATCAAACAACTTTCTAATCCATAAATTCTCATTTTTCTTTCGGCCTCTTGAAGGATAAGCTCATACAGTAGGGCTTGGTGTGAATCCCTAGACAAGGAGTATTTGGTGATTAGAGAGCCTAAACAACAAGATGAATATATTTTGTTGGTTGGTAATGCCATCATGGATCTAGCGAGGCTGTAAGAAATGCAAAGATTGGTTGAGCATCAACAAAGGCAAGATTTAGAAATACTAGCACAAATGTAGTTATACCACAAGAGGCGGTGACCTTAGAGAGGTATCAATGAATGATAGATAAACCAACATTGGCATGGAAAAAGCATGGGCTGAGTGACCAAATGAAGATAGGAATCTTGGACATCAATTCCTAGCTAATGGAAGAATGAGAAAAGAAAAATGAAATAAGGACGAAACAAAAACAAAGAAGAATGAAAGAAAGGTAAACATGACACATGATAAGTAGTAGCATAATCACGAAGCAAGAGTTTAGAGAAGAATAACTTAGATAGATTATTTAGGAATAAATCCCCTAGTTGCAGTCTAGAGGATGAAACCACCAATACCGATGTTTTTAAGAGATAACTAGAAAAGAGCATGGTGACCAGTACCACCTACGAATAAGCTATATTGAGTCAGGCCCTACTCAATGCAACAAGCTAGATGGAATTAATCATTTGCAAGGTGACCAAGAATAAATGAGACAAAAGGAAAAATAGATAAAGGAAAAATAGAAGAAATGGAAAAAAATAATTCCCATCATTACAAGGAAAGCTTTATAGGTTAGGTCTAGATCCCGAAATCTCATTTAAAAGATTTTATACCCAATCATTGATGCAAAAAAAAGTAACAGGGATCAATTGTAAGCAATACAAGGACAAGGAGGTATAAGCAAAGTAAAAAGAAATAGTAATAACCCAATGTGTTAAGTGAAGTTGAAAATGAGGAGATAGTAGAAAAAATGAGATAAAGCAAAGAAAAAATAAATGGGAAGAAGCCAATATGTTAAGGGAAGTTGAAAATGAGAAGATAGTAGAAGAAATTAGATAAATGTATTGATGCCCAAAAAATAACCATTGAAATGTTATCCCACCTCTTTCTAGGGTTTGTACATATATTGGCCTAGAGATCTCTTTACTAGGAATTACATGGATTCACAACTATCCCTAGTTCTTCTCAATGATAGTAATTTCTTAGGGACATGGCCATAATTTTGACATGGGTTCCTCCTCCATAATTCATCACAATCATGCAGTGGTAAACCCTAAACCCTAAACCAGAGCAGTGGATAGGCCTATTGCAATGAATATTTCAACAAATATCAATCATGAGGAGGTCTGGAAGAGTTTCTATTAATGCTCAAGATGCAGAGTTTCAAAGATTCATTCTAAAGGGAGATTTTCTTTCCAAGCTCAAGTGGAAAGGTTTCAAAGATTGAAGATGTGACCTGGAAAACACCCGTAAAAAAGGCAGAGTTCCATAGCTTGAAATTTGTGGATGTGCCCCCCCCCCCCCCCCAATTCAAAAAAGCATCTACATACAACCCAAAATCCCCCAAAAAAACATCCACGTGCAACCAAAAAACACGCATGTACATTTTCCGCATAATTTTGTGTGGATAGATGGTTAGCTAGAACTCCACGGCTACACCTTATGCAGACTGTTGGACAACTAGTAATTTCAAATGTATAATATAATCAATGGACATCCAAGCGAAGAAAAAAATATGATTGTGCTCCTTAAAAGCATTAATGGATGTTATTGATTCAAACAAACTCCATATCAATGATAATTTGCAATACATATGTAGTGTTGCTTCATGCTAACATCATGTGGAATGTGTTCTCGGTTTTGATCCATGTTTAGAAAAATCAAGAGGTTGGAGAGGCTTATAATGATTCCCTAGTAGATTATGTCAGCAATTCTCCACTACTTGAATGCATATATCTATCGACCATATTGATTCGGACTTATGCAAGAATGCAATAAAATACAGAAATACACAAAAATGCAGAGATGCAATAGTAATAACACTTCATTTCATTAATATCACATAACTTAAATATGCTTAGAGACATAATGGAAATAAACTAGCTAGGGCACTGGTAGTTTATCTCTGGGAAGAGATGTGATAGCTACAGGCCTCTGAACTGTGTTACAATGAGGCTCGAAGGCCTATTTATTATTGAAAAACAATGGAAAACCCTAAACATCCAAAAACCTATTCCTAGTAGATGATACACCAAACTATGAGCCCCGTTGGGGTAAATTGGTACATCAATTTCTTGGGGTCATAAATTTGGAATATGACCTCCATTTGCACACATTATACCTCGTTAGAAAAATCTATCTGAGGACTACAACTGCTGATAGAGAATATCGAGTCGGAGACTCATTTTCTTCTAGAGGTGGTTTTCCAAAAAAACGTCATTTAGGGCCTCAAAATGGCTTTGGAAGTTCAGGACCCGAAAAATTGCCAAAAATAGTAAATTGTGCTATAATTAAGGAAACTCAATAACTGAAAGAAACAATAGTGGGGGTCCAAGTGGAATAGGCGAGTGGCCACCAATATCCACCTGGATCACATATGCTTAGCAATTTATGTCAATGCCTTGATCTTGGAATGGTATGCGATGATATACAGGTCATTGCTTGATGTCTTCAAATGCTCCATGTTGCATGACACCCCAGTTAAAATGGACTTGGTCATGATTTGGTATGTTAAGAAGACACAGGAAAATTGTGCAATAATATTTTTGAAGATAATTCACCTTTCCAAAAAAGTTTTGAAAGTCATGAATATTCTCTAATGGTGGCCAATTGAAAATGATTGAAACCTTCATTGGATCAAGGTTGAGTTCATCTTAGTTCACATGAAATCCAAAATAAACAAGTTTTTTCTACCCAAATATAAAACTTTTTCTATTTATAAGTAATTTTTATAATTATAATGTTGCAAACACTTGGTCCAAAATTTGCAAGTAGTTATTTTAAGTTTTAATAGAAACATATCATCCAAGTGAATGATCACAAAAGAGTCAAAATATGGCTTAAGCACTTAGTTCATCACCCTCATGTCCATTGAAGGGACATTGATAAGATCTAATGGCATCCAAATTGTTCAAGAAATCATTGTCACATCTTCGAAGCCATCTTTCTTATATCTACTTGCTTGATATAGATTTGGTGGTTGCCAAAATTCAAATCAATCTTACTAAACAATGGTCTACTACCAATTTGATCTAAACAAGAAAGCACTTGCAAAACTAGTGCAACAACGATTTAAGTTGCGATGAGTTCAAATTAATATACATTGACGTTAATATGGGACACAACAAATATCTTCACTTAATCCATACATAATTTAAATATGTGGTCACATAACATGGGCATTAAAATATTGGACCATAAACAACTCCAAACTTTCATTCATCAATTTATAATGTAGAATAATATATGTATAGCATGAAGCCTAATAAAAACAATAGTAACAACCCGTTTACATTATTGGGGCAAGTTAAATATATTTAGCTTATTAAATACAATTTCCAGTATGTTCATATTCTCTCCTTTACATAATTGACGAAATTTCAAAGAGTAAGAAACAAGGAAGGGAGATGACCAAATGTTGTTGTTGGTTTTTATGCATGAACAATTGACTATCCATCCCAATGTTGTGAACATCTCGATAACATCCTGATTTTATCTCAAAATCACGATTTTTTGGCCTAGCCGATGTTTGCCGATTTTTACAGATAAATTTCCCGATTTTTACGATTTTTTGGTTTTCCAACCCTTGCCTATTTTTTTCTCGATGCCAATGTTGGCAACATTGGGACTCCATCCATCTTAGCACACAATGTTGTTTTGTTGTGTCTACTACAAAGAAAACATAGCAAAGTTGCATGACAATATTTGTGGGACTAAACTTCTACCTATGACCAGGTCGAAACATCAAGCTAGGTAATTGCCAATAAGGAATATCAAAGCATTTGCAACACAACACCATTTGCTGATTGTTATGGGTTGATCACTCCCATGTGAATTCCAGGTTGAGGTTGTTGCATTATTCTATGTATTCGATACAATGGTCAAATTGCACTCTGATACAATTATACATAAACATCTCTTTACCTCAACCCTCATACATGAATACATGAACTCAATTGGTTTCTAACTCCTTCAAGATCACAAATATTTACCGAGAGTTACTACGTGCGAATATCACTATGACAAACATTCTTCCCTAGTCATCATGCTACCACTCTTGCACAGTTACAGCCAATTACTCATTGCACTAGACTTCTTGCAGCTAACAATGAAATTTTCTCCCATCATCTCTTCCAATCGGCGAACCAGCAACCCCTAACAATGGCCTATAGCCGATGTCAGTGTGCCTGCTTCAATCATGTTTCCTCACCCATCTATCAAGAGTGCATGTTGGAAGGTGGCCTTCTGATCAAAAAGTACTTTATTCATTTTGTAATTGAGTCCCTATGTTTGTTTGCATTTGGGCATTTGACATGGATTATGGGGTAACATGGAAGAAAGAGGGGTTGTGACCATGATCTTGTTCCCTCACCTTAAATGGGGAATTCATCTTCGATCCTAGTCCAGTGGGACCTCTCTTAATGGCCCAATGGGTATAGGAGGGGCACTACTTGGAAAACCCAGATTAAGATAATGTAGTACCATCTCTCCCTCTTCCATACTTACCACTTTTCGTCTCAAATTACAACCCTTTATCTCACCTGCATTCTTCGGGTTCAATTGACCATGGGTCATTTGGGATTTGACACACCAACCTCCCCATCCACATACCCGAATCAGGCTTCGAAATTTGCCCCGGGAGGTTGATGTAGCTAAAAGAGGGGTTAAGAGCATATGAAGGCCACAAAAAGAAAAGAAAAGAATATCCAACTTGCAAAAGATGGCTGGGACAAAAAAAATTAACATGTGGGAAAAAGCGAAGTATGAGCTCTACCTCACTCATATGGCCATCACCCAGTTCCTGGGTCAATGTTGCCCTATCATATAACCCTTGCATGTCCCAACCGTTGACAATGGCCTATAGACAATGTCAATGTGCCTGCATCAATCATGTTTCCTCACCCATCTATCAAGAGCACATGTTGGAAGGCATGTTGGAAGGTGGGCTTCTGATCAAAAAGTACGTTATTCGTTTTGTAATTGAGTCCCTATGTTTGTTTGTATTTGGGCATTTGACATGGATTATGGTGTAACATGGAAGAAAGAGGGGTTGTGACCATGATCTTGTTCCCTCACCTTAAATGGGGAATTCATTTTCGATCCTAGTCCAGTGGGACCTCTTAATGGCCCAATGGGTATAGGAGGGGCACTACTTGGAAAACCAAGATTAAGATAATGTAGTCCCATCTCTCCCTCTTCCATACTTACCACTTTCCACCTCAAATTACAACACTTTATCTCACCTACATTCTTCGAGTTCAATTGACCATGGGTCATTTGGGATTTAACAGACCAACTTCCCCATCCACATACCTGAATCAAGCTTCGAAATTTGCCCCAGGAGGTTGATGCAGCTAAAAGAACAAGAAAGAGCATATGAAGGCCACAAAAAGAAAAGAAAAGAATATCCAACTTACAAAAGATGGTTGGGACAAAAAAATTAACATGTGGGCAAAAGCCAAGCATGAGCTCTACCTCACTCATATGGCCATCACCCAATTCCTGGGTCAATGTGGCCCTATCACATAAAAGAAAAGGAACCCTTGCATGTCCAAACCCCTGATGGGTTATGAGTTTCCACATCATTAAGGGGGTAGTAATTGTTATACATATTTTAAACCAATCTCTAACCCTTTGAGCTACGAGCAGCAATACAAAGAAAAATGAAGAAAAAATAAAAGGCAAAAGAGGGGTAGAAAAACAAAGGTCGATTTGATAACTCATGCATCCATGATTGCTCCCTCCTCACATACACTCAAGACGTGGAGTTCCCCATCATGCTCGCCCCTTTGACCATGGCACTTGGCCATGAAGTCTTAACCCCTACGTTCCATCGTCATTATTCACTAACACCTATTGACTGAAGGGTGGACCAAGGACATGTCACTTTCCCTTCGGGGCTAGAAGCACCTAATAGGGTAGTCTGTTAACCACTCCTACCTAGGGAGGTAACACCATTGCAAGTTTAAAGCCCTAATTTTGGAAGGGAAGAGTTGTAAGAAGTGTCAAATTGCCCATTTATTGCAAGCTTGATTCATTTAGATGCAAAAATTATTAAAAGTACCTAATGGTGAAGGTTGTAGTACTTGATATTGCGTGTCATTGATAGGTGGTTCCATCCATGGGTTGGGAAACATGACTGGGGCCCAAGTCCTCAAGAGAAACATATTGACACCCACAAGTGAGGCATTAATAGCCATGGGACTCTGAGCATTTGTAGCGGATCAGTTGCATCCTTGGGCACCTCCATCACCCACAACATTCCACCACTTTCCCCTGCTTTGTTGACTTTTATGGGATGATGAACTTGGACCAGCATCAGTCGATTCAGCACCCTAAATACCCTCAAATGTTGGAGCAGAGACAAGCATTTTGACCACTTGGAGACCCATGAGACCACTTGTGTGCTCCAAAGTCGAAATTGGGGTCCACAAAGGGAGATTCACAAAGATCTAGGGGCAAACCCCTATAGGATGATTTTAGTGTGCTTCTACACATTCATGGCACCACTAGCGCCAGAAAAGCATCCATTACCTCAGCATTCTCTTCCTAACTATTTGTGTGGGTGAAATTTTATATTTTGTCATTGGCTACTATGTCGGCTTGTGACCTAGCTTGTAATAGCACATCATTTTATGATTTTTAGGGGCATTAAGCTAAAAGTAGGATTCAAATTCCTCATATAAGTACAGAAATCATTCGTTGTATCAAATCATCATCACATAGCTTGAAATTTCAGCCTTCTTGGGCTATTCAACTCCTTTTCTTGTGGAGATTTTGGATCTATGAATGCTTTTTGATATTTGGAGTCGATTTTGATTATCTTTGGAGCTAATCGTTAGACAAATGGATGGAATCTTTGCGTATTATCTTGTAAGTGTACCTAATTATTGAACATTTATTTTCTTCATGTCTAATGTATGGAATAATGTTGATTCTAGGTTATGTTAATTTTGCCCTAATTTGTTGAAGATATATTGAATGTTATATAGATGATCTATTGCACACATTACTCATACATAACATGTGAATGAATTTCCTATATGTGACCTCTTGGTAGCACTCCCGTGGAAAGTCCATTATCCATTGCATAGGTAAATGCTTCAAGTTTGTTGCTAGGGCATCAAATTTTCGTCCTCCTTGGAAACATTTATGTTGATTTATCACATCATAAACTCCATACTCCCAAGGAGCAAGGGAGTGGTCTACTTGGTTGGTGATCAAAAATATTTCTAACCCATAAATTCTCCTTTTCCTTTCAGCCTCTTGAAGGATAAGTTCATACACTAGGGCTTGGTGTGAATCCCTAGACAAGGAGTATTTTGGTGGTTAGAGAGCCTAAACATCAAGATGGAGGTATTTGCCACAAGATGAGGGTATTTTGGTGGTTGGTAATGCCATCATAGATCCAGCAAGGCTGCAAGAAATGCAAAGATTGGTTGAGCATCAACGAAGGCAAGATCTAGAAAAAATTGCACAAATGAAAATATACCACAAGAGGCGATGACCATAGAGAGGCATAAATGAATGCTACAACAAACCCACCATTGGCATGGAACAAGCTCCGTGGTGAGTGACCAAATGAAGATAAAAGTCTTGGACATCAATTCCTAGCTAATGAGAGAATGAAAAAGAAAATTTAAATAAGGAAGAAACACAAAATAGAAGGAAAGAAAGGTAATGATGAGATTTGAGAAGTAATAGACAATGAAACAAGACTTTGGAGAAGAATATATTAGATAGATGATTTTGGAAGCAATCCATTGCATAGGTAAATGCTTCAAGTTTGTTGCTAGGGCATCAAATTTTCGTCCTCCTTGGAAACATTTATGTTGATTTATCACATCATAAACTCCATACTCCCAAGGAGCAAGGGAGTGGTCTACTTGGTTGGTGATCAAAAATATTTCTAACCCATAAATTCTCCTTTTCCTTTCAGCCTCTTGAAGGATAAGTTCATACACTAGGGCTTGGTGTGAATCCCTAGACAAGGAGTATTTTGGTGGTTAGAGAGCCTAAACATCAAGATGGAGGTATTTGCCACAAGATGAGGGTATTTTGGTGGTTGGTAATGCCATCATAGATCCAGCAAGGCTGCAAGAAATGCAAAGATTGGTTGAGCATCAACGAAGGCAAGATCTAGAAAAACTAGCACAAATGTAGTTATACTCCACAAGAGGCGATGACCATAGAGAGGCATAAATGAATGCTACAACAGCCACCATTGGCATGGAACAAGCTCCAGGGTGAGTGACCAAATGAAGATAAAAGTCTTGGACATCAATTCCTAGCTAATGAGAGAATGAAAAAAGAAAATTTAAATAAGGAAGAAACACAAAAATAGAAGGAAAGAAAGGTAATGATGAGATTTGAGAAATAATAGCATAGTCAGGAAGCAAGACTCTGGAGAAGAATATATTAGATAGATGATTTTGGAAGCAATCCCCTAGCTGCAGTCTAGAGGATGCAACCACCAATACCAATGTTTTTAAGAGATAACTAGCAAACAGCATGGTAACTAGTACCACCTAGGAAGAATTTATATTGAGTCGGGCCCTACTCAATACAACGACCTAGATGGAATTAATCATTGGCAAGGTGACCGAGAATAAATGAGATAAAAGGCAAAAAGATAGAGGAAAAATAGAAGAAATGGAAAAAAATAATTCCCATCATTACAAGGAAAAGCTTTATGGGTTAGGTCTAGATCCCCAAACCTCATTTAAAATATTTTATACCCAATCATTGATGCAAAACAAAGGTACAGGGATCAATTGTAAGCAACACAACAACGAGGTATAAGCAAAGAAAAAAGAAATGGGAAGAAGCCAATATGTTAAGTGAAGTTGAAAATGAGGAGATAGTAGAAAAAATGAGATAGAGCAAAGAAAAAAGAAGTGGGAAGAAGCCAATATGTTAAGTGAAGTTGAAAATGAGGAGATAGTAGAAAAAATGAGATAAACGTATTGATGCCCAAAAGATGACCATTGAAGTGTTATCCCACATCTTCCTAGGATTTTTACGAATATTGGCCTAGAGATATCCTTACTAGGAATTACTCAGATTCACAAATATCACTAGTTCTTCTCAATGCCAATAATTTCTTGGGGACATGGCCATAATTTTCACATGGGTTCCTCCTCCATAATTCATCACAATCATACCATGGTAAACCCTAAACACTAAACCAGAGCAGTGGAGAGGCCTATTGTAATGAATGTATGTGATGTGTCTTTGGCCCCGCATGAATAACATGCCCATGGCATGTGTAGGATTTCTAATAAGGTTAGAGCAAGAACAAATTCAGGTCATTGCTTGATGTCTTCAAACGCTCCACGTTGCATGACACCCCAGTTAAAATGGACTTGGTCATGATTCCATACATTAAGAAGACACTGGAAAATTGTGCAATAATCTTTGGGAAGATAATTTACCTTTCCCACAAAGATTTGAAAGTCATGACTATTCACCAATGGTGGCCAATTGACAATGATTGAAACTTTCATTGGTTCAATGTTGAGTTCATCTTGGTTCACATGAAATCCAAGATAAACAAGTTTTGTCTACCCAAATGTAAACTTTTCCTATTCATAAGTAATTTTTCTAACTGTAATGTTGCAAAGACTGGTCCAAATGTTGCAAGTTGTCCTTTTAAAACTTCTAATTGTAATGTTGCAAAGACTTGGTCCAAATGTTGCAAGTAGTCATTTTAAGTTTTAATAGAAACATATCATCCAAGTGCATGATCACAAAAGAGTCAAAATATGGCTTAAGCACTTAGTTCATCACCCTCATGTCCATTAAAGGAACATGGATAAGATCTAATGGCATCACCAATTGTTCAAGCAATCACTGTCACATCTTCGAAGCCATCTTTCTTATATCTACTTGTTTGATTTAGATTTGTTGGTTGCCAAAATACAAATCAATCTTACTAAACAATGGTCTACTACCAATTTGATCTAAACAGGAGGGCACTAGCAAAACTAGTCCAACCGCAATTTAAGTTGCAATAAGTTCAACTTAATATACATCGACGCTAACATATGACACAACAAATATCTTCACTAAATCCATACATAATTAAAAGATGTGATCACATAACATGGGCATTATATTATAGGGCAATAAATCAGCTCCAAACTTTCCTTCATCAATTTATAATGTATAATAAGATATGTATAGCATGAAGCCTAATAAAAACAACAGTAAATCAGTATGTTTACATTATTGGGGCAAGTTATATATAATTAGCTAATTGAATACAATTTCAAGTATGTTCATATTCTCTCCTTTACATAATTGACTAAATTTGAAAGAGGAAGAAACAAGGAAGGGAGATGACCAACTGTCATTGTTGGTTTTTATGCATGAACTATTTACTTGTCCATCCACCTTAGCACACTATGTTGTTTTGTTGTGTGTGCTACAAAGAAAACATACCAAAAATGCATGACAATATTTGTGGGACTAAACTTCTACCTATGACAAACATTCTTCATTAGTCATCATGCTACCACTCTTGCACAGTTAGAACCAATTACTCATTGCACTAGACTTCTTGCAGCTAACAATGAAATTTTCTCCCATCATCTCTTCCATCTAGCTAACCAGCAGCCCCTGACAATGGCCTATAGTTGATGTCAATGTGCTTGCATCAATCATGTTTCCTCGCCCATCTATCAAGAGCGCATGTTGGAAGGTGCGCTTTTGATCAAAAAGTACTTTATTCATTTTGTAATCGAGCCCCTATGTTTGTTTGTATTTGGGCATTTCACATGGATTATGGAGTAATCTGGAAGAAAGAGGGGTCTTGACCATGATCTTGTTCCCTCACCTTAAATGGGGAATACATCTTCGATCCTAGTCAATTGGGACCTCCCTTAATGACCCAATGGGTATAAGAGAGGCACAAGTTGGAAAACTCCGATTAAGATAGTATAGTCCCATCTTTCCCTCTTCCATACTTACCACTTCCATCTCACATTACAAGACTTTATCGCACCTTCATTCTTTGGGTTCAATTGACCACGGATCATTTGGGATTTGACATACCAACTTCCCCATCCACATACCTGAGTCAGGCTTCGAAATTTTCCCCAGGAGGTTGATGTAGCTAAAAAAGAACAAGAAAGAGCATATGAAGGCCACAAAAAGAAAATAAAAGAATATCCAACTTGCAAAAGATTGTTGGGACATAAAACTTAGCACGTGGGCAAAAGCCAAGCATGAGCTCTACCTCACTCATATGGCCATCACTCAATTCCTAGGTCAATGTTTCCCTATCACAAAAAAGAAAAGGAACCCTTGCATGTCCATAGAAGTCCAAAGGTGATGAGGCATACAAGTGTGTCTTTGACTTATCATAAACATGACTCTTTAATACATTTATACCTAGAAGACAAAACCCTAAAAGACATCAAGAAGAAGTTTTTTGACCTATAATAAAACCCTGGTCATGAAACCCATGAAGCAAGCATATCAAAACTATATTTTTGTATCTTTGTCTTCTTCATTACATAAATACATAATTACATAGTCAATATGAAGACCAATCCTAGTTACACTTTTCAATACTTGAGGTATTCAACTTCTTTTCTTGCGCAGATTTTGGATCTATGAATGCATTTTGATATTTGGAGTCGATTTTGATTATCTTTGGAGCCATTTGTTGGACAAATGGACGGAATCTTTGCATGTTATCTTGTAAGTGTACCTAATTATTGAACATTTATTTTCTTCATGTCTAATGTAAGGAATAATGTTGATTCCTAGGTTATGTTAATTGTGCCCTAATCTGTTGAAGATACACTGAATGTTATATAGATGATCTATTGCAGGCATTACTCATACAAAACATGTGAATGAATTTCCTACATGTGAACTCTTGGTAGCTATCCCATGAAAGTCCATTATCCATTGCATAGGTAAATGCTTCGAGATTGTTGCTAGGGCATCAAATTTTGGGCCTCCTTGGAAACATTTTAGCTGATTTATCACATCATAGACTCCATACTCCCAAGGAACAAGGGACTGGTCTACATGGTTTGTGATCAAACATCTTTCTAATCCATAAATTTTCCTTTTCCTTTCGACCTCTTTAAGGATAAGCTCATACACTAGGGCTTGGTGTGAATCCCTAAACAAGGAGTATTTTGGTGGTTAGAGAGCCTAAACATCAAGATGAGGGTATTTTGGTTGTTGGTAATGCCATCATGGATCCAGTGAGGTTGCAAGAAATGCAAATATTGGTTGAGTATCAACAAAGGAAAGATCTAGAAATACTAGCACAAATGTAGTTATACCACAAGAGGCGATGACCTTAGAGAGGCATCAATGAATGTTACGATAGCCAACATTAGCATGGAACAAGCTCGGGGATGAGTGACCAAATGAAGATAGAAATCTTGGACATCAATTCCTAGCTAATGAGAGAATGAGAAAAGAAAAATGAAATAAGGAAGAAACTAAAACAAAAAAGGAAAGAAAGGTAATGATGACACTTGAGAAGTAGTAGCATAATTAGGAAGCATGAGTTTAGAGAAGAATACATTAGATAGATTATTTGGGAAGCAATCTCGTAGCTGCAGTCTAGAGTATGCAACCGCTAATACCAATGTTTTTAAGAGATAACTAGCAAATAGCATGGTGACTAGTACCACCTAGGAAGAATTTATATTGAGTCGGGCCCTACTCAATACAACGACCGAGATGGAATTAATCATTAGCAAGGTGTTCGAGAATAAATGAGACAAAATGGAAAAATAGAAGAAACGGAAAACAATAATTCCCATCATTATAAGGAAAGCTTTATAGCTAAGGTCTAGATCCCCAAATCTCAATAAAAAGATTATATACCCAATCATTGATGCAAAACAAAGTTACAAGGATCAATTGTAAGCAATACAACGACAAGGAGGTATAAGCAAAGAAAAAAGAAATGGAAAGAAGTCAATGTGTTAAGTGAAGTTGAAAATGAGGAGATAGTAGAAAAAATGAGATAGAGAAAAGGAAAAAAAAAATAGGAAGAAGCCAATATGTTAAGTTTCGTTGAAAATGAGGAGATAATAGAAAAAATGAGATTAATGTATTGATGCCCAAAAAATTACCATTGAAGTGATATCCCACCTCTTTCTAGGGTTTGTACATATATTGGCCTAGAGATCTCTTTACTAGGAATTACAAGGATTCACAACTATCACCGGTTCTTCTTAATGCTAGTAATTTCTTAGGGACATGGCCATAATTTTCACATGGGTTCCTCCTCCATAATTCATCATAATTATACTGTGGTAAACTCTAAACCATAAACCCTAAACCAAAGGAGTGGAGAGGCCTATTGGAATGAATATTTCAACAAATATCAATCATGAGGAGGTCTGGAAAAGTTTCTTGTAATGCTCAAGATGCAGAGTTTCAAAGATTCATTCTAAATGGAGAGTTTCTTGCCACGCTCAAGTGGAAAGGTTTCAAAGATTGAAGATGCGACCTAGAAAACATCAGCACAAAAGGCAGAGTTCCATATCTTGAAATTTGCGGATGCCCCCCAATTTAGAAAAGCATCTACATAGAACCCAAAATCCCCAAAAACCATCCACGTGCATCCAAAAAAAATTGACGTACATTTTCCCCATAATTTTGTGTGGATAGATGGCCAGCTAGAACTCTGCAGCTACACCTCTTTTTACGCAAACTATTGGCCAAGTAGAAACTTCAAATGTATAATATAATCAATGGGCATCCAGGGGAAGAAAAAAGTATGAATGTGCTGCTTAAAAGCATGAAAGGGTAGAAACTTCAAATGTATAATATAATCAATGGGCATCCAGGGGAAGAAAAAAGTATGAATGTGTTGCTTAAAAGCATGAAAGGGTGTTATTGATGCAAACAAACTCCATATTAATGATAGTTTTCAATACATATGTATTGTTGCTTCATGCTAACATCATGAGGAATTCATTTTTAGTTTTGATCCATGTATAGGAAAATTGAGAGGGTGGAGAGGCTTATGATGATTTCCAAGTAGATTATGTCACCAATTCTCCACTGCTCAAAAGCATTTATCTATCAACCATATGCTTAGCAATTTAGGCCAATGCCTCTGTCTTGGAATGTTGAAATTTGATGACTAAAAAGTTCCCTGCAATCCCAACCTGGTTTTAATTTCACCTTATCATTCCCATTCAGTTAAATGCCCTTTCCCACAAACATACATTCAACATATAAAATTTTGGAAATGAAATTTTCAGATTAAAACACATGGGACTGTCAACACATGCTAAAAATAAATACAGACATGAACAGACCAGCGACACATAAAAATACACACAAATTTTGGTCAACTTAGACCCAGGCAAAACCCCTTCAATATTCTCCAGGGAAAACCTGTTAGAGAGCTCTTCAAATTTATTTATCTTTCAAGTTCAGGAAAAATACATTTGCAGACAAAACAAAATAGCAAAATACAACTTATCTCCTCAACCCAAAACTCCTTGGAAACCGTGCCCACTTTGCCTCGATTTCCATGCCCACTTGAAGCTGAAAATATGTGCTATACAGATACAAGCTGTACGGATTGTACTGTACTGATTATGTACAGACTGTGCGGATTTCCGTACCGCTGTACGGATTTATTCTTTTTTAATTGTTTTTTTTTCAAAAACATCTCTTGAACTGCGTGCAGCTCATAGCATTAAATGATGTTCGTATTGTACCTTCCGTTGTCTTATATGCCTTGATTTTCGTGCCCCACTTTGCCCAGAAATCACTCCTTTAGCTTGCTACAACAAATTTCTCCTTTAGAACTCTTCTCCAACCCTCAGCCTCCTTTCTCCAATTTGCTCATGAAGAATGAATGCAGTCTCTCTTTTCTTTTACCCCTTTTGTTTCCCTAAATGTCTTTTGGGCAACCCTAAGATCTAATGGCTCACATTCATTTAGATCAAGGGATGAGAATAAATGTGCATTTAATTCTCACTTTCTATTTTTAAAACTCACCCATTAAAGTGAGTAAGTGCATTGTACTTTAGGTCTAAAGTCACTTTTCACTTTATAATTTAACACTGACTTGACCACTTATAAAGTCACTTTCACTTTATAAAGTCACACTTAGAAAAAGAATTATTTTGGACACTTTTCCCTAGGTAGAGACTAACCCATGGGAAACCACTTGTCTAAGTTACATTAAAAATCAACACTCCCTCGTACCGAAGAAAGTGTTTCTCACCACACCCATCTTGTCCCTGAAATGGACATACTTGCCTCTTGGCAAGGACTTCGTGAGAATATAGGCCACTTGCTCATTTGTCGATTCCCCCTTCTGAACATAGTCCCTAATGAAATGATATCTGATGTCAATGTGTTTTGACCTATCATGAAACACTGGATTCTTCGTGAGTTTAATGCAACTCTGATTATCACAGTGAATAACCATCGATCTCAACTCCTGATCAAATAGGCCATACAACAACTTGTGAAGCCAAATGGCCTCACAACTAACCTAGCTAGCGGCCATATACTCAGCCTTAGAAGAGCTCAAAGCAACTGACTTTTTCTTTTGACTGAACCACAACATAACTATCAAACCCAATCCAAAGCAACACCCTAGAGTGCTTTTCCTGTCAAAAGCACACCCTGCCCAATCTAAATCTATGTAACCTGCCAACCTCACTCCATCTCCCTGCCTATAGTCCATACCATAATCAACAGTGCCCAACACGTAGCGAAGAATGTGCTTTGCAGCTACCCAGTGCACCCTCCTGGACTCAACCATGAACTGGCTAAGCGTGTTCACTACAAAGCATATATCTGGCCTAGCGTTGACCAAATACATCAAGGACCCAATAAGTTGCCTATACAATGTGGGATCCACCAAACTAGAATCTAAAGCATGAAGCTTCTTCCAGTTGGTGATCATAGGTGTAGAGATGGGTCTACAGTCTGCCATGTGAAATCTTCTCAACACATCCACATCATACTACCCCTGCCCCAAAAAGATATGCCCCTCCACCTGCCACACCTCAAGCCCCAAAAAGTAATGCATCAGCCCAATGTGCTTCATCTCGAACTCCATAGCAATCCTCCTTGCAACCACTAATTAGTCTCTCTGCCCCAGTAATGAACAAGCCATCAACATATAGCACACGAATGAGCAGATCATCCCCTACAACAATGTAGTATAGGTTTGGATTTGCATCACTCTTCGTGAAACCCATCTGCTGCAAGTAAGTATCAATCCTCGAATACCAAGCTCTTAGAGCTTGCTTAAGTCCGTAGAGTGCTCGCCTCAACTAGCATACATGGGTCTCCCGCCTAAGTACCTCAAAGCCCTGTGGCTGCTCAACATACACCTCCTCCTCTATAACTCTGTTCAGAAATGCGGTCTTCACCTCCATATGATGGATCTGCCAACCCATTTCTGCAACAATAGAAATAAGGGATCAAATAGAAGTGTACCAAGTTATGGGAGCGAAGGTATCATCATAGTCAACTCCCTTTATCTGTTAGAACCCTCTAGCCACAAACCTCACCTTGAACTTCTCAATGATGCCATCCGCAGCATGCTTGATCTTGTAGAGCCACCTGGAAGTCACAACTAACTTGCCCTCAGGCCTAGGCACCACCTCCCAGACATTGTTCTTAATGATAAAGGCATACTCCTCCACCATAGCCTCTCTTCATACCTCCTGGTTGGCAACCTCCTCATAGCTAGTAGGCTCAGAGTCAACAATGCTGGTAGCCTTCGCTACATAACTGCAAAACCACTCAGGCGGCACACTCTCCCTGTTCACCCTCTTCAGAGAACCAATGGACTCTGCTTCCTTCAAGGTGTCTTGAAGCCACTTGGGCCTCCTCTTCCCCAAAGAATCTTCCCCATAAGGAACCTCAACCTCTGCCCCCCAGTCTGGTGAACCTGAAGGTCTACCAATTGACCCCGGTGTACCTGTGTCAGCAGAAGTGCCATGTGAACTTTGTACCAGTGGACTCCCTAAAGAAGTGCTCGGTGAACTCGCCACTAGTGCCCAGATGCCACTGACACTGAAGTACCTCCTGTACCAGTCGATCTAGAACCCTAAGGTCTTGCTCCCTGTACCTGACCTCCCTGCTAAGGAGAAGTTTGAGACTCTCTCATCATACTCCCGTGATATCTGATAGGCCCTTTCCTCCTCGAAATTCATATCCCTCCTAATCACCACTCTCCGTTTAGAAGGAATGAAGATCTAATAGGCCTTCGAAGTCTCGTTGTAACCCATAAAGATAACCTTCTCTGCCACGGGTTCCAGCTTCGTCCTCTGCTCCTTGGGGATATAAGAATATGTGAGACATCCAAAGATACGAAGATGTCCCACATGAGGCTTCTCTCCAGTGAAAGCCTCCTTCGAAGTCATATTCCCCAGTCATCTGTGAGGACTTCTGTTCTGAAGATAAACAGTAGTATTGCAGGCCTCAGCCCACAAAAACAAAGGCAACCCCTGATCATGAATCACCGCTCTAGCAGCCCCAACAATAGCTCTGTTCTTCCTTTCAGACACCCCATTCTGTTGGGGGTTGTAAGGAACCTTGAACTCTCTCCTTATGCCCTCCTATGCACAGAAGTGAGAAAACCCACCATCGGTGTACTCACCACCATTGTTTGACCTCAAGACTCGAATCTTCCTACCACTCTGCTTTTCCACAAGAGCTTTGAACTCTTTAAAGTGACTGAAGACCTTACCCTTGGTCTTCGGGAAATATATCCAAGTCCTCATAGAGTAGTCATCAATGAATATAATATAATACTCATAACCACCCAAAGACACATAAGACATACAATCACTAACATCAGTATGAATCAAGTCTAGTATACCTGTAGATCAGTTGTCGCTCGCTGGGAATGGTAACTTGGTGTACTTGCCCAAAGCACACCCTCTGCAGACGTCATAATGCTCGACACTGAAATCAGGAACTCCAGTAGTGATCTCCCTCAGAACTCTCAAAGCTCCATGATGCATATGCGCCATCCTTCGGTGCCATAACCCGCACAAGTCTCTACTGCTGGTGGTACTAGTGTGAGTGCTATCAGATGTGCTACTCACCAATGCTCCTGCCGATTGAAAACTGGACCTGTATAGTTTCCCAGAGCGAACTCCAATCACTTTGGCCGAAGTGATGGAAGCTCCCCTAGGATGCATCAATACCTACCCTCCTGAGAAAGTTACGTCAAACACCTTCTCCTCCATATCAGACACTGAAATCAAGTTCTTCTTCATCCCCGGAACATACAAAACATCCATGACCTTCAAAGGAGGCAAAGACTCTCTCTCAAAGGTCACAATCCCCACACCAACAGCTCTCACAGTGTGGTCATCTCCTAGTAGAATCTCAATATCAAGTGCCCTCTCTGCAAGCTCAAAAAAGAACTCCCATGCACCTGTCATATGAAGGGAAGCCCCGTTGTCTATGTACCACACATTGGATGATGTACTCCTACTAGATGTAGAAGTAATAAATGCAATGTCCCTGTCAAACTATGAAGCAAACTGCACCACCTCTGTTGAATCCACAGTACCCTTCTTCCCTTTGTTTTTCCTCTTAGGACACGTAGCAGCATAGTCTCCCATCTTCTAACATGCCCCAAGGTTACTTGGGAGCAGGACAAAAAACGAGGAGCGGGAGCGGGAGTGCCATTTTCAGAAGCTCCCGGTCTGAGAGCGTTTTGGGGAGCATTTTTTTATAATATATATATATATATATATATATATATATATATATATTGATGCATATATGTCAACAAAAGCATGTAGAATGATGAATTAGACATCAAAAACAAAAAAACATAGATTGAACCAGAGGTATCTTTATCATTACCTCTAGATTCATATAGGGATCTTTGTCATTAATATCACCCTCTAAGCATTCACTCCGGGAGCGGGTTCGAGGGAGCGCGCCGCGCTCCGGGGGCGGGTTCGATAGGGGGGAGAAGCTCCCCCGCAACCTTGAACATGCCCAACATTTGACTTTGGACATATTCGTATCTTTCTTCTTCTCCTCCTCCTTTCCCTTAGCCCAATCTGATGAGGCCCCTTTCTTGGCCTTCCCTTTGTTCTTCTCCCTGGTTGTCAAGGCTACATCCTCCTCATCTGTTATCTTCACCCCACCACTTCCAGTCTTTCGTATCTCATGTTGCACACAATCATCCCAGAATTTGTCCCAATTAGGAAGATTCTCCCTAGAGGTAACAGCATCTCCAAAGACCTCCCAAGAATTAGGAAGTCCTGCTACAGCTATCCTAACTAACTTTGTGGGTGCAATTGCCTCACCAATAACAGTCAAATCATCATGTACCTGTTTGACCCTGCCAAGATAATGAACTACACTTTCAACCTTTTTCATCTTGATGTTCTTTGAGTACCATCTTGCTGCTCTCATTGGTACTCTGATAAAGAGTGGTTAGAGTTGTCGACATCTGATATGCATATGTGTTTCCTCTCACCTGAGGAACCACATGATCCTTCAGACTGTCAATCAAAATCCTTTTCGCCTTTGAATTATTTTTTCTGAATTCAGCAACTTCACCTGCAGCAGTAAGAGGTACAACCTCTTGTCGCACTATGTCCCAAACTGTTGCCTCCTCAAACACTGTCTGAATTATGTCCTTCCAAACGGCATAGTTGGATATCCCATTCAGTCTGTCCTCTATCCTTAAGAGGATGGCCATGACTGCTATCCAAAATTTACAGAACCAAGAAAATGAAGAAATGAACTTTCCAGCACACCTTGTTGTCCCAAAAGTTCAGTCTGTGTGAAATTGCACCTCCTTGTCCGAAAATATCAGTTTGTTGTCCAAACTAAGTTTGGTGTCCAAAAATTTGGTTTGGGCAGCTTCCAAACAGCATAGTTGGATATCCCATCTAGTCTGTCCTCTATCCTTAAGAACATGGCCATGACTGTTGTCCATAATTTACAAAACCAAGAAAATGGCGAAATGAACTTTCCAGCACACCTTGTTGTCCCAAAAGTTCAGTCTGTGTGAAATTTCACCTTGTTGTCCCAAAATATCAGTTTGTTGTCCAAACTAAGTTTGGTGTCCAAAAATTTAGTTTGTTGCCCAAACCACTATTTATTGTCCCAAACTACTGTTTATTGTTCAAACTGCAATTTTCAGCCTGTAGCTCTGATACCATGCTAAAATTTGATGACTAAAAAGTTTCCTACAATCCCAATCCAAATTTAATTTCACCTTATCACTTCCATTCAGTTAAATGCCCTTTCCCATAAACATACATTCAACATATAGAATTTTGGAAATGAAATATTTTTAAATTAAAACACATGGGACTGTCAACACATGCTAAAAATAAATATGGACATGAACAGACTAGCAACACATAAAAATATACACAGATTTTGGTCAACTTACACCCAGGAAAAATCCCTTCAATCTTCTCCGGGGAAAACCTATTAGAAAGCTCTTTAATTTCTTTATCTTTCAAGTGAAGGAAAAATACATTTGCAAACAAAACAAAACAAAAAAATGCAACTTATTTCTTCAGCCCAAAATTCCTTGAAAATTGTGCCCACTTTGCCTCGATTTCCATGCCCACTTGAAGCTGAAAATATGTATTGTACGGATTCAGACTGTACTGTACGGCTTTCGTACGGGCTATATAGACTATACGGATTTCTTTTTAAAAAATCAAAAACTTCTCTCAAACTGCATGTAGCTTACAGCATTAAATGATGTTCGTATTGTACCTTTTGTTGTCTTCTATGCCTTGATTTTCGTGCCCAGCTTTGCCCATAAATCACTCCTTCAACTTGCTGCAATAAATTTCTCCTTCAGAGCTTTTCTCCAGCCCTCAACATCCTTTCTCCAATCTGCTCATGAAGAATGAATGCAGTCTCTCTTTTCTTTTCCCCCTTTTGTTTCCCTAAATGACTTTTGAGCAACCCTAAGATCTAATGGCTCAGATTCATTTAGATCAAGGGATGAGAATAAATGTGCATTTAATTCTCACTTTCTATTTTTTAACTCACCCAATAAATAAAGTACCCACATTGTACTTTATGTCTAAAGTCACTTTTCACTTTATAATTTAACATTGACTTTACCACTTATAAAGTCACTTTCACTTTATAAAGTCACACTTAGGTAAAGAATTACTTTGGACACTTTTCCCTAGGTGGAGACTAACCCATGGGAAACCACTTGTCCAAGCTACATTAAAAATCAACATGGAATGGTATGTGATGTGTCTTTGGTGCCGCATCAATAACATGCCCATGGCATGTGTAGAATTTCTAATAAGGTTAGAACAAGAGCAAATATAAGTCATTGCTTGATGTCTTCAAACGCTCCATGTTGCATGACACCCCAGTTAAAATGGACTTGGTCATGATTCGGTACGTTAAGAATATACAGGAAAATTGTGCAATAATCTTTTTGAAGATAATTCACCTTTCCCACAAAGTTTTGAAAGTCATGCCTATTCTCCAATGGTGGCCAATTGACAATGATTGAAACCTTCATTGAATCAATGTTGAGTTCGTCTTGGTTCACATGAAATCCAAGATAAACAAGTTTTGTCTACCCAAATGTAAAACTTTTCCTAATCATAAGTAATTTTTCTAATTGTAATGTTGCAAACACTTGGTCCAAACGTTGCAAGTAGACCTTTTAAGTTTTAATAGAAACATATCATCCAAGTGCATGATCACAAAAGAGTCAAAATATGGCCTAAGCACTTAGTTCATCACCCTCATGCCCATTGAAGGGACACTGATAAGATCTAATGGCATCAACAACTGTTCAAGCAATCATTGTCACATCTTCAAAGCCAACTTTCTTATATCTACTTGCTTGATATAGAATTGGTGGTTGCTAAATTCAAATCAACTTACTAAACAATGGTCTACTACCAATTTGATTTAAACAGAAAGGCACTAGCAAAACTAGTCCAACCACAATTTAAGTTGCGATGAGTTCAAGTTCAACTTAATATACATCGACACTAATATATGACACAACAAATATCTTCACTTAATCCATACATAATTAAAAGATGTGGTCACATAACATAGGACTCCAAACTTTCCTTCATCAATTTATAATGTAAAATAAGATATGTATAGCATGAAGCCTAATAAAAACAACAGTAAATCAACCCCTTTATGTTATTGGGGCAAGTTATATATAATTAGCTAATTTAATACAATTTCCAGTATGTTCATATTCTCTACTTTACATAATTGACTAAATTTCAAAGAGGAAGAAGCAAGGAAGGGAGATGACCAAATGTTGTTATTGGTTTTTATGCATGAACTATTGACTTGTCCATCCACCTTAGCACACTATGTTGTTTTGTTGTGTTTGCTACAAATAAAAAATACCAAAGTTCCATGACAATATTTGTGAGACTAAACTTCAACCTATGACCAGGTCGCAACATCAAGCTATGTAATTGCCAATAAGGAATATCAAAACACTTGCAACATAACACCATTTTCTATTTGATATGAGTTAATCACTCCCATGTGAATTCCGTGGTTGAGGTTGTTGCACTATTCTATGCATTCGATATAATAATCAAATTTGCATTCTAATACAATTATAGTTAAACATCACTTTAGCTCAACCCCCAGCCATGAATCAATTAGTTTCTAACTCCTTCGAGATCACAAATATTTACCAAGTGTTGCTAGTTGAGAATATCACTATGACAAACATTCTTCATTAGTCATCATGCTACCACCCTTACACAGGTAGAGCCAATTACTCATTGCACTAGATTTCTTGCATCTAACAACGAAATTTTCTCCCATCATCTCTTCCAGTCGGCGAACCAGCAGCCCCTGACAATGGCCTATAGACAATGTCAATGCGCCTGCATCAATCATGTTTCCTCACCCATCTATCAATAGTGCATTTTGGAAGGTTGGCTTCTGATCAAAAAGTACTTTATTTATTTTGTAATTGCGTACCTATGTTTGTTTGTATTAGGGCATTTGACATGGATTATGGGGTAACCTAGAAGAAAGAGGGGCTTTGACCATGATCTTGTTCCCTCACCTTAAATGGGGAATTCATCTTCGATCCTAGTCCAGTGGGACCTCCCTTAATGGCCCAATGGGTATAGGAGGGGCGCTACTTGGAAAACCCCGATTAAGATAGTGTAGTACCATCTCTCCCTCTTCCATACTTACCACTTTCCATCTCACATTACAAGCCTTTATCTCACCTACATTCTTCCGGTTCAATTGACCATGGGTCATTTGGGATTTGGCACACCCACTTCCCCATCCACATACTTGAGTGCGCTTCAAAATTTGCCCCAAGAGGTTGATGCAGCTAAAAGAACAAGAAAGAGCATATGAAGGCCACAAAAAGAAAAGAAAAGAATATCCAACTTGCAAAAGATGGTTGGGACATAAAAATTAGCACGTGGGCAAAAGCCAAGCATGAGCTCCACCTCACTCATATGGCCACAACCCAATTCCTGGGTCAATGTTGCCCTATCATATAAAAGAAAAGGAACCCTTGCATGTCCCAACCCCTGAAGGGTTATGATTTGCCACATCATTAAGGGGGTAATAATTTGTATACATCTTACAAAGCAATCTCTAAGCCTTTGAGCTACGAGCAGCAATACAAAAAAAATAAAGAAAAAGTAAAAGGCATCAGAGGGGTGGAAAAACAAAGGTCGACCTGATAACTCATGCATCCATGACTTCTCCCTCCTCACATCTATACACTCAAGATGTGGAGTTCCCCATCATGCTCGCCCTTTTGACCATGGCCCTTAGCCATGAAGTCTTCTCCCCTACATTCCATCATCATTATTCACTAACACCTATTGATTGAAGGGTGGACCAAGGACATTTCACTTTCCCTTAGGGGCTGGAAGCACCTAATAGGGTAGTCTGTTAACCACTCCTACCTAGGGAGGTAACACCATTGCGAGTTCAAAGCCCTAATTTTGGAAGAGAAGACTTGTATGAAGTGTCAAATTGCCCATTTCTTGCAAGCTTGATTCACTTAGATGCAAAAATGATTAAAAGTACCTAATGGTGAAGGTTTGCAGTACTCGATATTGTGTGTCATTGATAGGTGGTTCCATCCATGGGTTGGTAAACATGATTGGGCTCCAAGTCCTCTAGAGGAACATAATGACACCCACAGGTGAGGCGATGATAGCAATGGGACTCCGAGTCTGAGCAGTTGTAGAGCATTTGTTGCATCCTTGGGCACCTCCATCACCCACAACATTCCAGCACTTTCCCCTGCATTATTGACTTTTATGGGATGATGCATTTGGACCAGCATGCCCCAGTCGGCTTAGCATTGATCAAAGGGAAGGCAGTTGATTCAGCACCCTGAATGACCTCAATGTCAGAGCAAAGACATGCATTTTGACCACTTGGAGACCCATGAGACCACTTTTGTGCCCCAAAGTCAAAATTGGAGTCCACAAAGGGAGATTGACAAAGATCTAGGTGCCAACCCCTAAAGGATGATTTTAGAGCGCTTCTACACATTTCATGGGACCCCTAGCCCTTGATGCTAGCCCCAGAAGGGCATCCATGACCTCAATATTCTCTTCCTTACTATTCATGTTGATTTTTGTGTAGCTTGGGAGGTACTCCAAGCCCTGGTGATCAAGGGGCACAGGTCAAAGTGCCACAAATGGGCTTGTGGGCTTTAGATCCAAGCTTGGGGGTTTTGCACCAATCGATGTTTGAGCCAAAACCATTACAAGTTTTAGACATGTGATGGATGAGGATGATAGCTCTCGGCGAGACAATTCTAATGCAACAAGAATCATCTGATTCCGAGATGTCGTTGAGGAGAAATGATTTTTTTAAGTTGACAAGGTAACTATTGGTTACCAAGTCATGTAGGCTTGGTGTAAAACACTCCAATAGATGTGTCTCTTCATAATTCATGGAGCCCCTAATTTAGGCTATAAATTGAGGGTGAAAGCTAGTATTTTAGTCATCTAATGTGTGGGCAATACACCTCAAGGAAGCTCTGAAATTTGGAGGTCAGACACAGCAAGAAGAGGGCTAAGGACAACGTGCGAACAAGTCTAAGTAGGAGACCAAGGAGACAGCGTCAAGGGTCTGTTTGGAGGTTAAGCTACACCAGGGAAGTGTGGACTTGTTTAAGGATTGTTTCAATGTCGAAACAAGTCCAAGAGAGGGTTGTTCTAGGTCCGAGATATTAGGTAGGTTGGCCGAGAAGGAGAGTAGCTACACGTTGTTGTTTTGAGGTATGTTTGGGCATGTGTTGGGGGTTGATTCATGATCCCGCGTTGTTGTGCTAGGCCACAGGCCTTAGCACACAACTGATGTTGCAGCATCTTAATGGACAAAGGTGACTACTAGCCTGGTAGTTGTTGTGGAGCTCAAGGTTCTGATCAACCAAGAGCGGGATTGTGGAGCCCAAGGCTTGTGTGTGGAGAAGGACTTCTATAGCAGATGATGGGAAGTCCTCCTAGCCCATGTTATTTGTAGGAGATAGGACATCTTACAGTGATAAGTGGCAGCCCTCCGTGCCCTATGTTGGTCTTAATTGTTGCAGCGCAAGAAGACCATAGTGGGTTGAAGTCCCTGAGTAGCTGAGGAGCAGCATTGGGCAGATTGAGAGTTGTTCACAAGTGGAGTTGTGAACAACTCGACAAAAGTCTCGATGTGATGTGCCCTTGATGAATGAAGGGACAACTAGAGAGCAGATTGGACAGCCGAGATTCAGTGGCCAGATGAACTTGGAGCACTTAGAGAGGCCGGAGTTGCAGATCGAGAGCCGAAGGACCGAACAGGTATACGATACGACCAAGAGGAGCTGTTAGATGCTACAGCCAGATGATTAGAGTATCTTGTCTTGTACTAGTGGATGTACAGGAGCCCTAGACTGTTGTATTATATGTTGTTAATGTAACAAAGTTGGGTTGAAAAAGTAAAACGTTGTCTATATTCTGTGCATTTGTGATTTACTATTGTTTATATACCGTTGAGTAAAGTAATTCATGGTTGAGATTCTTGGTTTGGTAGCGTCAGTGATTTAAGATTCTAACCTAGACCCAAGGTAGTGGAAATTCAACATGGTATCAGAGTGTATCTGAGCTACTTTGGAGGATAGTGAATCAAAGTGTGCACAGAAAAGCAACTCAGAGGGAGTTGTCGGTGTCTAGATCATGGAGTAGAGGATTTAGCTGAAGACATGGAGATGTGGTCTTGACAGGTTACATGGCAAGATGGGCTGGGAGTTCTGGTGGATTGGTGGTGACCCTGGTGAACAACAGTTTGTTGTAGGGCAAATTGTTTATCATGGACTTTCGTTGATGTGCCATGGATGGTTTGGACAGCTCAAGGGCTTCTTTGACATGGACGAGATCAGGCTGATCGTGATGGCTTCATGTGATGGACCGGATATTGGCAGGCTAGAGTCCTCATCGAATCGTGGTGTTGCATATCCGCGATTAGTGGGATTTGCATGAATGGTATTTGATAAAGGAGGATGAGTGCTTGCAGGACTGAGCAACTGGAGATAGTGTAGGCTCCGAGGGAGTCTAGCCTCAAAGGGAGCAACCCTATGTAGGTTCAGGATCTTCAGGTTCAGATATTACAAGGCAGAGGCACTACCGAGATTGTCGAGTTCATCTATAGGGTATGTTGCAGTGATGGTTGCCAGATGGGATAGTGTCGTTGTCAGATGATGATGGTTACTTCCTAGTCTTGGAAGTACCTCCCTCGTTAAGAGGGAGTGTTGATTTTTGTGTAGCTTGGGAGGTACTCCAAGCCCTGGTGATCGAGGGTTGGAGGTCAAAACGCCACAAATGGGCTTGTGGGCTTAAGATCCAAGCTTAGGGGTTTTGCACCCATCGATGTTTGCGCCAAAACCATAACGAGTTTTCGACATGTGATGGATGTTTTGGTGGATTGGTGGTGAGCCTGGTGAACAACAGTTTGTTGTAGGGCAGATTGTTGATCGTGGACTTCCGTTGATGTGCCATGGATGGTTGGGACATCTCAAGGGTTTCTTTGCCATGGACGAGATCAGGTTGATCAAGATGGCTTCATGTGGTGGACCGGATATTGGCAGGCTAGAGTCTTCATCGAATCGTGGTGTTGCATATCCACGGTTAGTGGGATTTGCACGAGTGGTATTCGATCAAGGAGGATGAGAGCTTGCAGGACTGAGCTAGTGGAGATAGTGTGGGCTCAAACGGAGCATCCCCATGGAGGTTCGGGATCTTCAAGTTCGGATATTACGAGGCACAGGCACTACCGAGATTGTCGGGTTCATCTATAGGGTTTGTTGCAGTGATGGATGCCAAATGGGCTAATGTCGTCGTCGGATGATGGTGGTTACTTCCTAGTTTTGGAAGTACCTCCCTCGCTAAGAGGGAATGTTGATTTTTGTGTAGCATAGGAGGTACTCCAAGTCCTGATGATCGAGGGTTGGAGGTCAAAGCACCACAAATGGGCTTGTGGGCTTGAGATCCAAGCTTGGGGGTTTTTCACCCATCGATGTTTGGGCCAAAACCATGACGAGTTTTCGACATGTGACGGATGAGGATGATAGCTCTCGGCAAGATGATTCTAACGCAACGAGAATCATCTAATTCCGATTTGTCGTTGAGGAGAAATGAATTTTTGGAGTTGACAAGGTAATTATTGGTTACCAAGTCATGTAAGCTTGTTGTAAAACACTCCAATAGATGTGTCTCTTCATAATTCATGGAGCCCCTCATTTAGGCTAAAAATTGAGGGTGAAAGCTAGTGTTTTAGTCATCCATTGTGTGGGCAATACACCTCAAGGAAGCTCTAAAATTTGGAGGCCAACCGCAACAAGGAGAGGGCTAAGGACAGCGTGGGAATAAGTCCGAGGAGACAGCGAGAAGGGTCTATTTGGAGGTCGAGCTATAACAGGGAAGTGCGGACTTGTTTAAGGACTGTTTCATGGTCGAAACAAGTCCAAGGGAGGGTTGTCCAAGGGCCGAGATGCTAGGCAGGTTGGCCGAGGAGGAGAGTAGCTACATGTTGTTGTTTTGAGGTATGTTTTGGTGTTTGTTGGGGGTTGATTCATGATCCTGTGTTGTTGTGCTAGGTCGCAGGCTTTAGCACACAATTGACGCTGCATGGAGGGCTATATAGGTGGATTATCCCCTCTAGAAGGCAGCGTGGGCAAGGAGGAAGCTTCCCACGGAAGGTCACAGCGATTAGAGGATCGGTTTGTGTACTATCATAAGTGTTTAGGGCTACAGCACGTGCCCTGACAAGGGTTGTCACAAACGCAGAAGCAAGCAATATTTCAGCGGTGTTTTGGAGGCGCATTGGATCTTAGTTTAGGATCAGTTTTGGAACGGTTTGAGCAGCCTGTGGAAGTCAATGAGGAGGGGGTAGATCTGATGATTAGATGCCCTACACTAGTGATAGTTTCCATGGTGATTGAGTAGCAGAATTCCAGCAGAAGATTGTTGTGCATTGGGTCAAAGTGTTGACTATTACTTGGGTCAATTTGATGGGCAGCGTGTAGGAGGCCTTAGGAGTTGTTTGGAGGAGCCCACATGGATTATTGGGAGGCCTACCAAGCAGCCAAGGTGACAACAGGCACATTAGATCGGAAAGCAAGAGGACAGCAGCAAGGTGTGTTACAAATAGACCCGTGTATGATGCATTGAGGGTGTCCTTGGCGAGGACACAAGGACACATTGAGGTGCCTATACTTGCGCAATAGCTCATCTATTGCAAAGCAAAGGGCAGATTGGTGGAATGTGTGGGCAACCATGTGTAAGGGTCTCCTAGGTGTGGGGATGCCATAACTAGGAGCAAATGCTACAGCGTGAACTTGGTCTCTAGTGAATTGTTGGAGGGCAGCGTGAGAGAGGACCAAGTGTGGACAAGATTGGGCACTTATGGTCTGCTCGAGGACAGCGTGATAGTGTCCATGTTGGAGCCAAAGTGCGGCACCTTTATGGACAAAGGTGACTGCTAGCCTGGCAGTTGTTCTTCATCGTTGGTCTTCATATGTTGGTCTTCATCATTGCAACGCAGGAAGACCATAGTGGGTTGAAGTCCCTGAGTAGCTGAGGAGAAGCAATGGAAAAATTGAGAGTTGTTCACAAGTGGAGCTGTGAACAACTCAACAGGAGTCTCGATGTGTTATGCTCTTGATGAACGAAGGGACAACTAGAGAGCAAATTGGACATTCGAGATTCAGTGGCCAGATGAACTTGGAGCATTGATAAAGGCAGAAGTTGCAAATCAGGAGCTAAAGGATCGGGCATGTATAGGATACGACCAAGAGGAGCTATTAGATGCTACAGTCAAATGGCCAGAGTATCTTGTCTTGTCCTAGTGGATGTATGAGGGGCATTATCCCTGGTACGGGAGCCCTAGACTGTTATATTATATGTTGTTAATATAACGAAGTTGGGTTGAAAAAGTAAAAAGTTGTCTATATTCTGTATATTTGTGATTAACTATTGTTTATATTTTGCTGTGTAAAGTAGTTCATGGTTGAGATTCTTAGTTTGGTAGCGTCAGTGATTTAAGACTAACCTAGACCCAAGATCGTGGAAATTCAAAAATTCACACGTGTGGGAGAAATTTTATGTTTTGTCATTGGCTACTAGGTCGGCTTGTGACCTAGCTTGTAATAGCACATCATTTTATGATTTTTTGGGGCATTAGACTAAAAGTAGGATTCAAATTCCTCATATAAGTAGAGAAATCGTTCATTGTATCAAATCATCATCACGTTACTTGGAATGTCAACCTTCTTGGGCTATTCAACTCCTTTTCTTATGGAGATATTGGATCTATGAATGCATTTTGATATTTGGAGCTGATTTTGATTATCTTTGGAGCTATTCATTGGAAAAATGAATGGAATCTTTATATGTTATCTTGTATGTGTACCTAATTATTGAACAATTATTTTCTTCATGTCTAATGTATGGAATAATGTTGATTCTAGGTTATGCTAATTGTGCCCTAATCTGTTGAAGATATATTGAATGTTATATAGATGATATATTGCACACATTACTCATACATAACATGTGAATGAATTTCCTATAGTTGAACTCTTGGTAGCACTCCCATGAAAAGTACATTATCCATTGCATAGGTAAGTGCTTCAAGTTTGTTGCTAGGGTATCAAATTTTCGGCCTCCTTGGAAACATTTTAGCTGATTTATCACATCATAGACTCCATACTACCAACGAACAAGGGACTAGTCTACTTGGTTGGTGATCAAATATCTTTCTAATCCATAAATTTTCCTTTTCCTTTCGACCTCTTGAAGGATAAGCTCATACACTAGGGCTTGGTGTGAATCCCTAGACAAGGTGTATTTTGGTGGTTAGAGAGCCTAAAAATCAAGATGACGGTATTTGCACAAGATGAGGGTATTTTCGTGGTTGGTAATGCCATCATGGATCCAATGAGGCTGCAAGAAATGCAGAGATTGGTTGAGCATCAACGAAGGCAAGATCTAGAAATACTAGCACAAATTTAGTTATACCACAAGAGGCAATGACCTTAGAGAGGCATCAATGAATGCTACAATAGCCAAAATTGGCATGGAACAAGCTCGGGTGTGAGTGACCAAAGGAAGATAGAAATCATAGACATCAATTCCGAGCTAATGAGAGAATGAGAAAAGAAAAATGAAATGAGGAAGAAACACAAACAAAGAAGGAAAGAAAGGTAATCATGACACTTGAGAAGTAGTAACATAGTCAGGAAGCAAGAGTATATAGAAGAATACATTAGATAGATGATTTAGGAAGCAATCCTGTAGCTGCAGTCTACAGGATGCAACCACCAATACCAATGTTTTTAAGAGCTAGCTAGCAAATAGCATGGTGACTAGTACCACATAGGAAGAAGTTATATTGAGTCGGGCCCTACTCAATACAACAACCTAGATGGAATTAATCATTGGCAAGATGACTGAGACAAAAAGCAAAAAGATAAAGGAAAAATAGAAGAAATGTAAAAAAAATAATTCCCACCATTACAAGAAAAGCTTTATAGGTTAGGTCTAGATCCCCAAATTTCATTTAAAAGATTTTATACCCAATCATCGATGCAAATCAAAGTTACAAGGATCAATTGTAAGCAATACAACAACAAGGAGGTATAAACAAAGAAAAAAAAAATGGGAGGAAGCCAATCTATTAAGTGAAGTTGGAAATGAGGAGATAGAAGAAAAAATGAGATAAATGTATTCATGCCCAAAAAATGACCATTGAAGTGCTATCCCACCTCTTTCTAGGGTTTGTACATATGTTGGCCTAGAGATCTCTTTACTAGGAATTACACGAATTCACAACTATCACCAGTTCTTCTCAATGCCAGTAATTTCTCAGGCACATGGCCATAATTTTCGCATGGGTTCCTTCTCCGTAATTCATCACAATCATACTGTGGTAAACCCTAAAACCTAGGAGAGGCCTATTGGAATGAATATTTCAACAAAGATCATCATGAGGAGGTCTGGAAAAGTTTCTTATAATGCTCAAGATGCAGAGTTTCAAAGATTCATTCTAAAGGGAGATTTTCTTGCCACACTCAAGCGGAAAGGTTTCAAAGATTGAAGGTGCGACCTGCAAAACACCCGCACAAAAGGTAGAGCTCCATAGCTTGAAATTTATGGATGCATCCACGTACAACCCAAAAAGCATCCACGTACAACCAAAAAACATCCACATACATTTTCCGCATAATTTTGTGTGGATGGACGGCCAACTAGAACTCCACAGCTGCACCTATTTTTACGCAGATTGTCGGCCAACAAGAAACTTCAAATGTATAATATAATCAATGGATATCCAAGGGAAGAAAAAAGTATGAATGTGCTCCTTAAAAGCATGAATGGGTGTTATTGATGCAAACAAACTCCATATCAATGATAATTTGCAAAACATATGCAGTGTTGTTTCATGCAAACATCATGTGGAATGCATTCTCAGTTTTTATCCATGTTTAGGAAAATCGAGACGATGGAGAGGCCTATGATAATTTCCTAGTAGATTATGTCACCAATTCTCCACTACTTGAATGCATATATCTAACAACCATATGCTTAGCAATTTAGGCCAATGCCTCGGTCTTGGAATGGTATGCGATGTGTCTTTGGCACCCCATCAATAACATGCCCATGGCATGTGTAGGATTTCTAAAAAGGTTAGAACAAGATAAAATACAGGTCATTGCTTGATGTCTTCAAACGGTCCATGTTGCATGACTCCACAGTTAAAATGGACTTGGTCATGATTCGGTACGTTAAGAAGACACGGGAAAATAGTGCAATAATCTTTTTGAAGATAACTCACCTTTCCCACAAAGTTTTGAAAGACGTGACTATTCTCTAGTGGTGGCCAATTGACAATGATTGAAACCTTCATTGGATTAATGTTGAGTTCGTCTTATAGTTCACATGAAATCCAAGATAAACAAGTTATCTCTACCTAGATGTAAAACTTTTCCTATTCATACGTAATTTTCTAATTGTAATGTTGCAAACACTTGGTCCAAACATTGCAAGTAGTCCTTTAAAGTTTTAATTGAAACATATCATTCAAGTGCATGATCACAAAAGAGTCAAAATATGGCTTAAGCACTTAGTTCATCACCCTCATGTCCACTGAAGGGGCATTGATAAGATCTAATGGCATCACCAATTGTTCAAGCAATCATTGTCACGTCTTCAAAGCCATCTTTCTTATATCTACTTGCTTTATATAGATTTGGTGGTTGTCAAAATTCAAATCAATCTTACTAAACAATGGTCTACTACCAATTTGATCTAAACAGTAGGGCACACTAGCAAAACTAGTCCAACCGCAATTTAAGTTGCAATGAGTTCAACTTAATATACATCGACACTAATATATGACACAAGAAATATCTTCACTTAATCCATACATAATTAAAAGATGTGGTCATAACATGGGCATTATAATATTGGACAATAAATCAGCTCCAACTTTCCTTCATCAATTTATAATGTAAAATAAGATATGTATAGCATGAAGCCTAATAAAAACAACAGTAAATCAAACCCTTTACATTATTGGGGCAAGTTATATATAATTCACTAATTGAATACAATTTCCAATATCTTCATATTCTCTCCTTTACATAATTGACTAAATTTCAAAGAGGAAGAAACAAGGAAGGGAGATGACCAAATGTTGTTGTTGGTTTTTATGCATGAACTATTGACTTGTCCATCCACCTTAGCACACTATGTTGTTTTGTTGTGTTTGCTACAAAGAAAACATACCAAAGTTGCATGATAATATTTGTGGGACTAAACTTCTAACTATGATCAGGTCGAAACATCAAGCTATGCAATTGCCAATAAGGAATATAAAAGCACTTGCAACACAACACCATTTGCTTTTGATATGAGTTGATCACTCACATGTGAATTCCATGGTTGAGGTTGTTGCACTATTCTATGCATTTGATACAATGATCAAATTTGCAATATGATACAATTATAGTTAAACATCTCTTTAGCTCAACCCCCAGCCATGGAATCAATTAGTTTATAACTCCTTCGAGATCACAAATATTTACCAAGAGTTACTAGGCAAGAATATCACTATGATAAACATTCATCATTAGTCATCATGCTACCACCGTTGCACAGTTAGAGCCAATTACTCATTGCACTAGAATTCTTACATGCAGCTAACAATGAAGTGTTAATGTGTTGATATTTTAGCACCAAACCTTTAGTACATTGATCTTTCAACACCAAACCATTAGCATGTTGATCTTTCAACACAAATGTTGACCCTTTCGATGATAGCTTGGGAAACCACTCTTTTTGCCACGTCAAAAACAACTTCAACACCACGTCACAATCCAAGATACCTATCAATGGTCAAAGTTGAGAAAGTCAGTGCACACTTATGCCAACTCGATTTATTGGAACACGACAATGATAATCCTCGTTCATAATGCCCAAGGGAAACAATTAGATGTCACTTCAAATGATCATTTGATCACCCATTCTTGTATGAATATGCATCATATGCTCTTGTGAATCTCACTTGTTCTTCAAAGAGTCCTATGTAGCTCATACTAACTTCTTTGTTTGTTGCATCTTTGCAAGATTGAGTTTCACAATCATGCTATATACAGAACTCAAGAATACAATGTTATTTTGTAGCGTTATGATCTCTACCTCACTTCTTTTCCAACTTGCTCTTAACAACAAATTGTATAGCAAGATTAATTCTTTATGTTCATAGTCTCATATCTAAGGACCATTGATTAGTTGGTTAAGTGGTGTATTGCTAAGACTACAATCACATATATAAGTTATAATTTTATTCCACCATGATCTCTACCTCACATTTGTACCAACTTTGGCTCAACAATAAAGTATACAACTTGAGTGATTATCTATGTTCATGGTCTGGTATCTTGTGACAGTTGCTTGGTTGGTTAAGTGGTGTATTGCTAAAACTACAGTAACATAAATAAGTTGTAATGTGTGTTTTGTCATTGTCTCGAGTATTTTCATGCTAGCTCTATTATGTTATGTTCAAGCTCCTCACCTCAACAGATACATGAAACAGCACTACACCACTAAATCTGTCTTTAACATACCTCTGGCACTATTTTATTGCAAAAGGATTGTGCCTTTGCTATAACATGACCTTTAGCTTGCAAGCCTTGATATCTTGGACTGGACCATAACAACCTTGACTAGAGACTAGATCCTAATCAAAAGAGTTCACCCAATTTGGCAATTGGGAGTTCAAGACACCCACCATTCCTATGTAGCAATCATAAAGATATGCATCTACTTATATTTCCTATTTTGATAGATGGTATGTTGTGTATGGGAATGTTATAGAGTCCATAACAATTCAATGGAGGCACACATGGAAGAGATTATTTATAATCTGGATTCTATTGTATAATTTCTTTTGTATGTTAGCATAAAGAGACCCGTCTTTTTGCTTGGCCACCAAGTCAAGCATAAAACACCTTTCTTTTCCCTGGCCACTAGCTCTAGCATAAAAGACCTTTCTTTTTCCTCCGCCACTAGGTCCAAACAGGCCCTGACATCCTCTCTCCCTCTTACTCACCACCAAGATCTCTAGTTTCTAGCATTCTTGTTGGATCGTTGTATTTACACTACCTTCTTCTGCTAGATTATTAGTTTATAACTTTTTGCTAGGCACTTAGTTCTTTATTGTGTTACTTCTAGTATTGAACTAGGTGTTGCTTTTGCACCCCCACATTTTCTTTACACTAGTTTTAAACTTTAGTCCCATTGACCTACTTTTGTGGGCATTTGTAGAACATCAATAAAGGATTTTCCAACTGTTTTCAATAGGGATAACCCATACACTAAAATGATTGCAATGCCAATGAAATAAACATGACAGTATGTGGTTATTCTATTGTAACATGGTTTAATCCACCATCTCTTGAACATAACTATATCTTCCACAATAGGGTCCCTATTTTGAGAGAGTTGTTGATTCAATTGTTCATCATTTTAAGGAGCAGTTATTATCTCTTCACTTCAATGGGTATCTGCACCTTGCTTGACAAAGACTTTGATGATTCATAGCTATAAAACTCAAAGATAGAAAGAACATGTATTAAGCTTTGAAGCTTGGCAAGATACTTTCATGTTCTAAACAAATATTAATCCTGTGTATCTGGACATGAAATTGGTTCCACGTGATAGCATGCTCTATTCAATGCAATAAATAAGTTAACAATAGGACACCTAACTCAAAGTTGATACTACAAATAATGTGCCACATTAATTCTTTGTAAAGAAAAGTCATAGACAGCAAACAAATACCCCAACAAATACAAATTGTTAATGAAATATCGTCAAGCATATCATAACATGTAAGGAAATTTATAAGAGTTTTTTTTTTCTACCATTCAAACATCGTTTGCAATGTCACAACCCTCCCCAGTAGAAAGAGAATAAATACAATCTGCAAGAAACAATGGATAACAAGAATAAATTAGTATCAAGACACTGTTTCAAACCTCAATATTTTGCAGAATTGCCTGCAATATTTAACCAGAAATAAAGGACAATGTACAAACTACAGTATGCAATGAGGATAAAAACAAAGAGAACCAATATATGGGACGGTGGGTAGAAGTTTTTTCAGATTGCAATCCTCCTGGTAACCAGAAATGATTGAACAACATCAATTTGGCAATAATAATTGGTTGCTTATAAATGTAATTTCCCCTTCACCAAGAAGGGATGAAATGCTAACAAAGTAGCATACAAGACTCTGTGGAAGGGTTTCCAACCCTTATTTATATTAATCTCAAATAGCAGTACCCATATGAATTTAATGGGTTACACGAAGGAATAATCCAAGCTTCTCAAACTCAATCCATTTTTACCAAGGTTGAGGAATAGGAAATTTTATAGGGTACATCTGGGCTATAGAAAAAAACAAAATGTGTCATTCAATGAATATTTGTGGGCATTGTCGAGCAAATTTCAAAAATTGTCTTCAAAAATTTGTTGGATACATCTATGTTATCAAAAACGCGTAGGAAAATGCTTGAAAAGCAGGATTAGGAACCACGAAAGAGGAATGGAACGAGAAAAAGGGGCAAACGGCCTTTGGGGGATGAATAAAATAGAACGCCCCAACTACAGATATATTTTGCATATAAAATTAATTATAATGTCTATAACAGTGTCATGAAGGGAATGGCAATCTGATCTCCTAGTCAAATCTCTGATTTGTTGCATTGTGTAAAACCATCTGAAGTTTTCGAAATGGGAACCTCATCTCCTAGTCAGATTTCTAATTTGTTGCATTGTGTAAAACTATCTGAATTTTTCGGTCTCTATAATATAGAACTCCCCACCCCCAGATATATTTTGCATATAAAATTAATTGTAAAGCCTATAACAGTGTCATGAAGGGAATGGGAATCTGCTCTCTTAATCAGAATCTGATTTGCTGCATTGTGTAAAACCATTTGAAGTTTCCGGAATGGGAACCTCATCACCTAGTCAGATTTATAATTTGTTGCATTATGTAAAACTATCTGAAATGAACCTCATCACCTAGTCAGATTTATAATTTGTTGCATTGTGTAAAACTATCTGAAATTTTCGGTCTCTATAAAAAAAGAATAGGAATAATAATGGGTATCCATCCTTGAATGGGAATCTGATCTCCTAGTCAGAATCTCATTTGTTGCATTGTGTAAAACCATTTAATGTTTCCGGAATGGGAACCTCATCACCTAGTCTCAGGTTTATAATTTGTTGCATTGTGTAAAACTATCTGAAATTTTCGGTCTCTATAATAACAGAATAGGAATAATAATGGGTATCCATCCTTTATTCAACTAGCATTGCATGCCGCACAGAACATGAACAACAATAACAATTAAAAGAATTACATAAAAAACCCGTAAACACAGAACATGAACAACAATAACAATTAAAAGAATTACATAAAAAACCCGTAAACACATGTCAAAGGAGAATATAACGAAAATGTCAAAAACGCAAAATAATTAAGTTAGGCTGGATCCTATAGCTGGATATCCTATTGTCAAACGTAAACGTGGCTGAACAAAAATCTCTTTCGCTAAATATTAAGAATTGCACCGGAGTTACCATGAAGGAAGAAAGAGGATCATAGTAAGCATCAACTTACTCGAACAGAGTATACAGAGTATACCGAGCTTTACTCGGCTGTGGAGGGCTTGGCCTTATGTGTTCCGCCCGCTTTTTGTTTCATGCCCATCGCTCACAATGTCCCTGCGCTTTACTCGGCTGTGGAGGGCTTGGCCTTATGTGTTTCACCAGCTTTTTATTTCATGACCATCGCTCACAATGTCCCTGCACCCCACTACGAACCTTGCCCTCTGCATTTTATAAGTCTTGCACAGAACTAGGCCGCTCTAAACCCCTCTTTCTCGCTAGACACCTATACCAGGTCACCATTGCCCAGTTTCATTTCACCCTCGTCAATAAACAAGCATCACAAGGTGGGCTCTCTCTTTTGCACAATTTTCTCACTCTAAGCTTTCAGCAGCTTGCAACACCCATGTTCGCTCTGATGAAATAATAGTCATACATTCCTCCATACAAAACTTATCAAACCATATTTCCTTGAAACACCGTCAAAAAAAGGGAATAAACCAATGATGAGTACCATGGCATGCAGAGTAGAATTCATGGAGGAGGAAGGGAGTCCTCCACCTAATTCGATTTCTAGTTGAATAATGCTGAGTCAATTAGCTTTCCAGAGTTGTTCCCTCTCAACCAACCCTCCCTTATCGATCCTTTCAACCCTTCCTTCTATCTATCCCACTCACGAACACTCAGAGCCAACAGAAAGAGCCCGGTAATACCAGCCAAAAGCTAGTAGAGACAATGGTGCCTGATCAGAGAACAACTTCATTTCTGAGCAACCAGATATCTCTATCGATCCCTGATCAGCTGCGACAAAGAATCTCCATCAATTGCCGACCAATCTTACCGTTGGGCAATGAGTACCAAAAGAACCTTGCCCGACCCCGCCGACGAAGTAACCTCAACCCAGAGGGCAAGATCTCCGGGAAAGCTTTAATTCATCGGTGAAGGGGACGCGCCCACTGACAAAAGCCCCAAAAAGCGTCCACGCACGCACTCACAAAAGCTCCAAAAAAAAGAATCCACTTGGTGTGGACAGGTAGCAGACTGTTCGTGTGAGAGTAACACATATATCAAAGATGTGTTTCATGCTTTTAAAGAGATGTGTTTCATAATTTTTTGTGATTTGTAAGATATAAATATGTTTTATATTTCTAACTCGTTAATTAAATTTTATATTATGAAATATATTGCAATTAATAAGGCTACAATTAGCGACTACCTGCCGCTTAGTTTAAATATAGTAATGTTGCAATGTAATGCTGGAAAGTGTCTATGGATAGCTATTACGGCATTACATGTTGCTTAATGTAATCATAGAGATGTTGCAATTTGAGTTTGAAGTTGTTTATGAAGATTTGTTTTGTAATAAAGTATAGTTAAATTAAATTAAAAATAATTGTTGCAATTTGAGTCTAAACATGTCTATGTGGATTTGCTAAATGTTGCCATTTGAATTAACTTTGTAATAAAGTTTTTGGTTAGTTTAGTTTAAATATAGCTAAATTAAAGTAAAAAAGTAAGAATTTATGCGCTATATAGTAGCAGTTTAAATCCATCTAAATTATAGTAAAACAACTTTTGTGTTGATGGTGGTTACCAATTGATAATTATTAGCATGACCCATGAGCATATGCATTTGATGTATAGGTTAGATCTGCTACATATGCTTAGCTTGTTTTTGGCATTGATATATGTATGACAGACTTTTGTCTTGATGATGGTAACCAATTGATATACATATGCTTATTGGGAAGACCAAAAGATGAGACAACATCATAACCACTTTGGGGCCTGCTACTTAGTTTAAATATAGTAATGTTGCAATGTGATGTTGGAAAATGTCTATGGATAGCTATTATAGCTACTACATGGCGGTTAGTGTAATCATAGAGATGTTACAATTTGAGTTTGAGGATGTTTGTGAAGATTTGTTTTGTAATAAAGTATAGTTAAATTAAATTAGAAATAATTGTTGCAAATTGACTTTGAGCATGTCCATGAGGATTTGTCAAATGTTGCCATTTGAATTAAAGGATGTCTTTAAGGATTTTGTTTGTAACAAAGTTTTTGCTTAGTTTAGTTTAAATATAGCTAAATTAAAGTAAAAAATAACAATTTATGTGCTATATAGTAGTAGTTTAAATCTATCTAAATTATAGTAAAACAACTTTTGTCTTGATGATGGTAACCAATTGATAATTACTAGTTTGGCCCATGGGCATATGCATTTGATGTATAGATTAGATTTGCTACATATGCTTAGCTTGTTTTTGGCATTAATATGAGTATAACAAAGTAGCTACTACCTGTTGCTTAATGCAAATATAGAAATGTTGCAATTTGAGTTTCAACTTGTTTCTGGAGATTTGCTTTTTAATTAAGTTGTTGTTTAGTTTAGTTCAAAGTGTTAAGGTTTACAATGTAATCAATTTAGGTTTTTGAGTAAATGGTAAATTGAGGTGTTTTGCTTGTGACTCTAGGTAATTAGATATATCTATTAGTATTTTCTCTGTGATAAAGTTGCTGCTTAATTTAGTTTAAATATAATTGAATCAAAGTAAAAATTAGAAATTTATCTACCATATAGTAGTAGTTTAAATATATTCAAATTATAATAAAAGAACTTTTGTGTCGATGATGGTAACCAGTTGATAATTACTACGACGACCCATGAGCATATGCATTTGTTGTGTAGATTAGATCTGCTACATATGCTTAGCTGCTTATCAATGATCGCTTTTTATGAATTAGCACTAATAATATTTTTATTTCTAACTTAGCACTAATAATATTTTTAGTACTAAAATAAAAGCTGGAATTTATTTTATAACTTTTTTATTTTTAATTCAATTTTCAAGAAAAAATATGTCGGGTTTCCCATGTTTTGGCCAGATTGGCAAGACCAAAAGATGAGACAACATCATAACCACTTTGGGGCCCTAGGATCTAGTGCTCCTGGACCGAGGGTAAATCCTATGCTATATTTCTGATGCGTGCCAGAAGACCAATGAACAGCATGAAAAATGTAAATAACACTGAGATAAGAATAACATCAGCCGTAGTAATAGACCAAGATCCTGTGAAATTGCTTCATTAATTGATGCAAAAGCAGTTTCAAATAGCTTATTACAGTCTCAACTTTCTCTTCCCAACTTACTACTTTACAAACTACTCTACTACCCTGTCCCAAAACAATGTTTTCTGGGGTTCTTTATAGGAAAAATGGATAGCAGGAGTAGGTGATACATATTAAATGGATTTATTAACACAGAATAGGGGTGGTGCTTATGCCCACTGTGCTTAATAGCAATGCCATGTGAGAGCATATATGTCTTGTTTCATTTGCTCTTTATGTTCAAACTGCGTCTTTTCCTTTGATCACGGGATTAGGTCTCAAATATTCAATTATCAGGCCTTAATGCTCTTAATCTGTCTCTGTTGTTTCACTGGGCTACTGTTGTAATGGCCTTTTCTGTATTTCGGATCGCAGTGACTGGGATTATGGTGCTCTTGGAGGTTTGATGTAGTCTGGTCCGATGTGTCGAGCCCGATGAGACTATGATCGATGACAAAATAACATTAGTCCTCTGTTTCTTGTACTAATTGTTGTTATCTTTTTTAGTCAGCATAGTGCAAGACAAGGGTGAGCCATCAGGCAGCTCCCGATTACCTTCTTCCTCATCTTGCACAGATTCTTGAGCATCGTATATGTCCTGCTCGTTAGCATAGACAGAAGAACAACAGTCCTCTGTTTCTTGTACTAACTGACCTGGAGGCTGGATATCTTCTTGAGCCTCTTCTGTGGGATCATTACTTGTGTTTGCAGGGAAGTTCTGACGAATTTTTGAGGTTTCCTGATCTCTTTCTGATTCAGTCGATTCCTGATGATCAGGGTGCCACTCTTCTAGTGGAATCTGAGAAGAATAATGAGCTATAGGAGGAGCCTCCATGCGTGTTGGTTCTTCTTCTGCTTCGGACTCTGCATCTTCGATTTGGTCAGTTGTTCTTTCAATGCAGCACTGCATGTTAGCCTTTGCTATCAGACTGTGATCTTTTTTACTCAGCATAGTGCAACACATGGGTGAGCCATCAAGCATCTTCTGATTACCTTCCTCGTCATCTTCCACAGATTCTTGAGCATTATACATGTCCTACTCATTATCTGGGTCTGGAGTTTTCTCTTGCTCTGGAAAATGCATGGGCTGCTCTAAGTAATCGTCATTTGCATTCAGATTAGCCATATACATCTCTAGCACTTTACCAAACATGTGTGTTATTCGATTTAATTGATCACACAAAGTATCTAGCTTTGTATCTCTATCCATGTCTGGATCCATGTTTTTGCAAGGAAGGTCATTGCATCTTCTGAACCAGTTCACAGTCCTCTACGAATGAAGTCATTTGGTCTTGTGAGGGTTATGGAGTGTGGAGTCACGAGGTGGATGAGTTTGACTGTTTGGAGCAGGCTGTTGTCTACCATCAGTAATTGAAATCCAATCTAGGCTAAGTGGTCTTTACCATCCATTGGGCCATGGAGTCATGAAAGGTGATTACATGCAAACAACTAGCTAAGGTTTTCAAAGGGCAAGTCAAAGGCAGCTTTCAATCAAGTCACTAGAGGGCAGCTTATAGATCGGACCAGAGGTCATTTAAGTCCAGGTCTGCTTTAGCATGTTCGAAGGAAAAAACAGAGACAAGATTTGAGGCAAAACTAGAGTCTATAGATCGGAGAAGGACGTTTAACTTTCCCTGCTTTGAGACCAGCAAGAAACATCCAAGCAGCAAGCTCCGAGTTCACACATTAGCTAGCAGGAAATAACATCTGAGGGTAAATCCTATGCTATATTTCTAATTCGTACCAGAAGAGCAATGAACAACATGAAAAATGTAAATAACAATGAGATAAGAATAACATCACCCGTAGTAATAGACCAGGATCCTGTGAAATTGCTTAATTAATTAATGCAAAACCAGTCACATACATTCAGCTCAAATAGCTGATTACAGTGTCAACTTTCTCCTCCCAACCTACTATTTTACAAAATACTCTACTACTCGCAATAACAGAATTCAACCCTTTACAAAATGTTTTATGGGGTTCTTTATAGCAAAGATGGATAGCAAAAGTAGGTGATACGCATTAAATCTGCTTAGTAGCAATGTGTTGTACTTGGTGGTCTGGTTCGAGGTCTCTGTCACGTCGATAGCGACCTAAGATGTTTGTTTGGTGTCCTTTCTGACTGTAAGGCAGTCTGTTCTGTCTTTTAAAGCAAGTAAGGTGATTGGAGGTCTTCTCGGTTTCCATAGCTGCATTATTTCCATCCTGACAGTCTTTGGAAGCTTTCTCTCAGTGGAGTGGCCTTTGGGAACTGCGGGAGGCGTGAAAACTTCTGCTGAGGCCGTACTGTTCTGAGAAAATGTATTGTTGATGCTGAGAGCAGATATGGCTTGATTCATTTGCTCTTTATGTTCAAACTGTGTCTTTTCGTTTGACCACTGGATTAGGTCTGAAATATTCAATTAACAGGAGCAGTGACTGTGACTATGGCAAATAGAGTGAATTCATGAGTCTGTGTACCTTGTACAATAAAACAAACCAATTATAAAATTCAGGGCGGTGGTCGAAGAATGTTGTGGAGGAGTGGTGGCGTGGTAACGCAGAAGCAGGAAGCGTGGCTATAGCGAGAATGTCAATATGCAGTTAGGCGGAGAAATGAAATAAATTTTAACATGGAATATTAAAGTTCAAAGCGGGTGGATTAGAAAGGTAATGAGTGAGAATGTGATGGAATGGGTTGATATAGTGGTAGCCGGCGGTTGCGGAAGGCGATTAACTGAGGGTCGTTAGATCACGAGGAACGGGCGGCTGCGATCTAATCGGAAGATCGCAATCGGGAGGGACGGAGGGGCGGCACAGCGAGTAGTTCCGACTGCGGTTGGAGCGGAGATGCGATTGAGCGAGCGTCGTCCAATCTGGAGACAGATTGACGGCTCGCACGCAATGGAAGGAGTGGATGGATAGGGGTGACGGGTGCACTGCGATTAGCGGTGGGCCATCGGACCTAGGGAGATCAACGGCTCAAATCACGGCGGGGTTCAATATAACAAAAATACTATGCCATCGAGGGTTTCGTTTACAAAGGAAAAAGGTGTTTCGGCGCAATCCTCCGATGCTATAAGCGCCTTAGGGGCTGGCCCTTCGTCTTAGCGCTGAGGTCATGTGGAGAAGTGGTTAAGGGGCTAGCCTTAAAAGGGACTAAACCTGTCGTAGATATGAGTGGGTTTCAGGGCTATTTTAATGCTTTTTAAGGCCGGAGAGGGTGTTCGATGAGGGGAATAGAAGAATTTTGAGCCAAACAAAGGTGTTTGAGGGGTTTAAAAGGGGATTTGGGTGATTTACAAAATAAAAATTGCTTCTTAAGACAACAAACACTTTATAAATGTAAATAAAAAAAAAATATTAAAATTTTATAAATTTTATAATTTTTTATTTTTTAGTTTTATAAATATTATATATTTTTAATTAGCTTTCTGTCAGTGGAGTGGCCTTTGGGGACTCGGGGAGGCGTGAAAACTTCTGCTGAGGGCGTACTGTTCTAAGAAAATGTACTGCTAATGCTGAGAGCAGATATGGCTTGATTCATTTGCTCTTTATCTTCAAACTGCGTCTTTTCCTTTGACCACAGGATTAGGTCTGAAATATTCAATTAACAGGATCAGTGACTGCGACTATGGAAAATAGAGTAAATTCATCACTCTGTGTACCCTGTACAATAAAACAAACCAATTATAAAATCCAGGGCCGTGGCCGAAGAATGTTGTGGAGGACTGGTGGCGTGGTGACGCAGAAGCGGCAACCGTGGCTATAGCGGGAATGTCAATATGCAGTTAGGCAGAGAAATGAAATAAACTTTAATATGGAATATTAAAGTTCAAAGCAGGCGGATTACAAAGGTAATGAGTGAGAATGTGATGGTATGGGCTGACATAGTGGCACTCGGCGCTGGCGGAAGGCGATTAACTGAGGGCCGTTAGATCACGGGAAACAGACGGCTGCGATGTAATCGGACGGTCGCAATCGGGAGGGACGGAAGGGCGGCACAGCAAGAAGTTCCGACTGCGGTTGCACCGGAGATGCGATTGAACGACTGTCGTCCGATCTGGAGACAGATCGACGGCTCGCAGGCAATCAGAGGAGTGGATGGATAGGGGTGACGGGTGCACTGCGATTAGCGCTGGGCCATCGGACCTAGGGAGATTGACGGCTCAGATCGCGGTGGGGGTTCAACATAACAAAAACACTTTGGCATCGGAGGTTTCGTTTACAAAGGAAAAAGGTGTTTCGCCCCAATCCTCGGATGTGATAAGCGCCTTACGGGCTGGCGCTTCGTCTTAGCACTGGGGTCATGCGATGAAGTGGTTAAGGGGCTGGCCTTAAAAGGGACTAAACTTGTCATAGATAAGAGTGGATTTCAGGCCTATTTTATGTGCTTATTAATTAAATTTAAATATGGTTATGGAATTATTATTAGTCTTGCCAATGCATAACTCTAACAATCGATTTGTCTATTGATTACTATTAACTTAACATTGAACAATAACTCATATTGAAGTAAACAATACATTTACCATTAATTGCTTCCCACCATAATTTAATAAAGTATTTTCATAAAAAAAGGATATGAATAAGAGGTAAATAAAGATACTTACCAGGAGTTACTTCCAACCATTATTTATGTTTTGCTTGTCACTTATGTAGGAGTAAAAATGTAAATATGTATAGTTATTAGTGGTTTCTAATCAGCTAAATTTATGCAAGTTCTTCTCCCTGGGTAAGCAATTTACTTATCCAATTCACATCTCAATTTATTAATACGTGCCAAAGCAAGACTACCACATATAAATGTTAAGTGTTAGATTTTACAAATATTTATGCCTACACATGTCTCCTTACAAAATATAAATTGCTTCTTAAGACAGCAAACACTTCATAAATGTAAATAAAAAAATAAAAAAATATTATAAATTTTATAATTTTTTATTTTTTAGTTTTATAAATATTATATATTTTTAATTATATTTAGGTATTTATGAAAGCTAGCCATTAACCTAAATTTCATCCATATTTTCTTGATGTAATTAGTGTATTCAAACACTTTATAACATTAGGTGATCTAGTATACCAACAAAAACTACAACTATATATATAAGATTATTTTAAATAAATAAATAAATAACGAGACTATTTTAAATAAATAAAAATAACTTTCAAAATAATAAAACTAGTTATTACAATTAAAGTTTAATTAATAATTTTAAAATTAAAAATAGATTTATATCTATATTTAAAATAATAAATATATTATAATTTAAATTTAAGTAAATTTAATGTGATTTTGGATTTTTAAATCAATATAGTTTTATTTAAATAATAATAAAAAAATTTCACAAATTATAAAAATATTTGCAAAAAATAAATATGTTTATATTTACTTTTTAAATATTGGAATTAGTTGCCCCGATCGAGGTGCCAAATGGAAAGGATTGTGACTGGAAGAGGACAATTGTTTGTTTTGCTATGCCCCCTGGTTACATTTGCCTATTAATCTGCATCTGCTCTGAACTGGGGTAGGTAGCAATTTAGGTAAGAAGGAAGAGGGAGTGGGAGGAATGCTTATAGTCTACTGAAGCGTCATGGGGCTCACGATTGCTATGCCTCAACTACCTTCCTCAACCATTGTCAATTGTATGTTTGGTTCATTAACTGTTTCGGTATTTTCTATCGTGTTGTTGCTTCAGTGGTTATTGTCTTCCTCTTAGTCCGACATCCAAATATGGTGAAGAAAAACATAGGCAGAAAGGTCAATATGGACAAAGGCAAGGAAAAAATATGAAGGTCGCCAGCCAACAGAGGCAGGAAATCTAGTAGAGAGCTCATGGAGCTCTTATTTCAGGTACACTCAGAGGAAACATCATGTTTTATAAAATCTCTAATCAACGGATGAGAGACGGAAGCTAGAACCAAAATTGAAGAAGAGGATGATATGGCAGCGAAAGAACTACAGCATGTGATTATCGACCCTGGGCATACCCGAGGGAGAATCTCATTGTTTCATCACTCAATCAAAACCTACTAGTTAGTAAAATTCCTGTTGGTTAAGGCCATTACTTCAGTTCAGGAAGTAGGAGGGGATCCCAAGGCAGTCTCTACCCTGGCAAAGATTAATAGAAGCATCCTGGACATCAACCTGTGTCAACTGCATCAGTATGCTTGTCTTGGCAGAATGGAGAAGGACATTAAGGCCATCCAACAAGTCAACATGCCAGGTTCCAGTGTTAAAGATCTGGCCCCAGTGGAGTCAGATGATTACTAGAGCAGCTAGATTCAGTTTTTTTAGCTGTTATCTTTCTTGATGCACTATGTAAATGTTAGTATTAGTAAATTATGATATTAGCTAGCTAAATACTCTTTGTAGGAATCCAAGGAAGTACATGTTTGGATGGCGTACAATGCACTCAGATGGCTAATAGACCTGGCTTCCTTTAGGCAAGGTGAGGTCTAATTTTTGTATCTACTATGCTTGTTTTTTTATATAAATAGAAAATAGTATGGAGCTACTAAACTTACAGAAAAAAATATTGAGATTAGTTATTATTGTGAAATTAGTAATGCAAACAATTATTATGAGGGATTATTGGTAAATGTAAGTTTATTTATCAATAATATTAAAAAAAAACATATTATCTAGCATAATTAGTTAATGATTTATAAGAGTACACACTTTTACTCTTACAAAATATCTAGAATTTTGAATATTATCGTATTTCTTTATTGTGATGAGAAGTTCTTTCTAGTCTATGTGCCATAATATTATATTATTTATATTAAATAAATTAAATAATGACTCTATTGAATAATTCAAAGATCTAATAAAAATATATATATATTTCAATATTGAACAAAAATATTAATTAAAAAATAATTAGTGTTGGTGAAAAAGACATCACATGCTATTTCATATAAGAATGCACCTCTAGTTAAGCCAAGGTCCGCGGGTGGATAAGACCACGTGGCATTATCATATTGTATCGCAAGTTGAAATGTATCGAGAGCGTTTTCTTTGTGGCCCAATTGAACAGTGAAAGGAACCAGAGCCGATGCATATTATAGGTCACAGCTAAAAGTTGAACTCCGGTACGATTAACAATCGGCATCGGAGTTTTTTATTTGAACCATTTGTTATGCTATAAGTCCGGACCCGATCTATGTTATATGGTGCAGTTAATAGTTGATCGTGTGTTCGTGTTTCAATCGACATCGGAACTTTTTGTATTGGCTGCTTTGTAATATTATGTTTCGGATCCGATGCAGTTTATGAAGCGGATTTAATCTCTTTTCATGTCCGCGGGTATATGCGCACATGAAATGTTTTAATGTTTTTATGATGCGACAAAAGGTTTTACAACGTTTGGTTTGTTGTATTGTTTTAAATATATACAAAGTGCATTTGTAATAGGCCCTACAAATTTTAGTTTAGTTTCATTTCATATAGTTTTTGTTTTATGTTTTAATATGCGTGGCATATATGAAGTAAGAAGCCCGAGAGGCTATTGTAACAGATTGTAATGTTTTTATTTTGAAAGCATACCAGAGTGCGAAAGACGGTATGTAAATTTTTTTTACTGTTTGTTTGTTTATTTATTTATTTTTTTAACACAGAGTATGTATTGTTTTTTTCATTATTTTGTAGTGAGCATGACGGTAAAATATGATCATGATCAGGCGAAGACCAAGGAAGATAAGACTAACTTTAGTCTTAGTACAATGTCTAGACATAGAATTTGGTGCATTACTATTAACACTGAATATAAGAATCTGCACAAAAAAAAAAAATATGAACTTATAAGCTAAGGAAGCATAAACTTAGAAATGGCGATTTACTATTTCTGTTACCATAACAATATTGTCCAAATTGAGAGATGTTGTTCAAAGTTGATACATAACAATATATGAAAAATTAATGTTGTTGTTTCGTTTGCAGAGGCGGCTATTTGTAGTGCAGATCGTATGGACAAATAATCTTAGTGCATCTTCCTCTTTTACAGAGACGAATTAATGTTCCAGATGTCAATTATGATTTTTGCAAAACCAATAAACAACAAGACAGAAGACTGGTAGTAGCCCAGGGATCATGTCTACACAAATATTTTTTTTCAGGAAATTTTTAAATAGATTTATAAATTATATATATATAATGTCACATTGTAAACACAGGTTCTATTCATTGAACATATATGTATGAAATCTGAAAACATTTGTAAACGTCAAATGGAAAAGCTATATTTCTTAAATATACATATATTAAGTCTGAAAGTATTTGTGAATAGGTAGAAGAAACACTATAAGTATAACTAGTGATTTTTTATTGTAATTGTTCTATGAAAACATTCTTGTTGTGGCAAAATGTTGCAGGCATACTGCACTTTGAGAAAGGCAGATTTGAGTAGTAAAATCTTGTACAAAAATTGAGAAGAACTTTGCACTGATTTCTGGATTACTATGTGATTCCGTTGTAGCCAATATTTGAAGAAGTGCTGGTGCTGCAAAGAAAAGGGAAAAATTAGTACAAATCTTGCTATTTTGGATAGCATAATTTAAATTGCATATATCTGATTTTTTGTTGAAAGATGAAGAGTAATTATAAGTATACCTAGCCTTGGTAGGGCTTCCGTTGCTCTCAACAGATTGGATCTCGTTGTCTTCGTTGATTGTAAATGTACCATTGATTTTGAAATCGCGTAACATATACATTGTTGCTTGTTTCCTTTTAACATAGTCTTGAAAAGACATATGCGCTAGATTGGGAAGTAACTGTTTCAAGAGGAATTTGCTTCAGATGCAACATTGCAAATTGGTGTTGTTGGACTTGATTATGCAATTAGGACACTGTGAATAGGAAAATGTCGAATTTTTATTGCACTTTAGGCAATTAACTGTATTCTCCTCTATCATCGTAGAGGTTGGTATTGGTGAATTGCATTCAACACAAACTGGTTCAAATGGCGTGGAGTAAATGCTTGCAATTGTCAATGTTCCTTTTATCTGTTCATAAAGGAGGACAAGTAGTATATGTCAAAATATAAATAGATGGGGAAACAATTGCAAATTGAGTAGTAGAGGTATTGTTTCATTTGTACTTACAGAGAATGTTGGAGGGTTCAATTTTCTGAGTTCTTCTGCTGCTTCTGCATTCAATTTTGTGATGAATGTAGCTTGCGTTGTTCGAAGTGTTATGTCCTTCAGTTCTTTCATGTTTGTTATGTTTTTGAATAACATAATTGGAAGATGGCCTTTTTGCAATTCTTGCTCAATTTCATCATAGAGCGGTGCAAATGTTTCAAATAACTGCAACTACAAAAGAACACAGAAAGGTTTTTTTTTTTTTTTGAAACTGAATTGAAATGTAAGATGGAACTAGCAATATAAAAAAATTGCAAAGTAATTTATCTTACCATTTCTCTATTGTCATCGAAATTTCCATCTTTAATTTGCAATGTATATTGGAAACCAACTTTCCGTGCAGCTGTCATGACTGCTGCAATCGTTCCAATTGGATATGTTTCTATATTTGTTGTAAGGTATTTTATTGTTGTATCTGGAATGAATTTGTATTCTTTGCAAATTGTTGGTATGTTCTGTACGGTGCTTAGTTCAGTTAGTAGCAGAATCCAATCACAATCACCGTGGTCATAATTTGTTTTGGGAAGAACTTTAAAATTTGTAATAAATATTTCCTGGTGATATTTTTTGGCCATGTTGTTCAATAAGCTCAGTTGGTATGGACAATGTGATTGTCATTATTCCTTCGGCATTTGTCAAATCTGCACGCAGTATTTGTCGTGCTTTGTGGACTTTATCAAGATATGTGCTATAGATAACCATAACATCTCCATTGAACATTCTTCCAATTTTGTGAATGTTTAGTTGTTCAATGGTAACTGGAGCTAAATATGTTTCTTTCGATATGTGTATTGATGATGTTGATGTGGCAAAAGAAACAATTAGAAGTAAAATAGATAGGTGATAAATATGAATGCTATGTGAATGGTACGTATAAGAATTTGTTTCAAGTTTACTTACTTGTCTGATTCAGTTGCACTTGATATTTGTTGTACTTTGTCTATTGTAGGTTGTTGTCCAGAACTGCAAGATCAAAAAGATGCAATGTCACTGAATCGTGTGCTTGAACGCAACCACGAAGTCTTTGGTAAATTTTAATAACTAAGAATAAAAATAAAAGTACAAGATTATTGTATATTGTACTGGAAACTGAATATTAGTTATTGAAAGAAATATTAATTGCATTTAGAAACTTGGATAATGAAATACTTATAAAATATACAATATTAAATTCATAAAATTCTATTGGTGCAATAGAGATATATATTGATCTTAGTTACAAATATTAAAAGTTTTTTTGGCTGATAGAAAAAATGACCCAATTCCAGTACTATAGAAACGTGTAAACGCATCTAGTACAGATGTATGAAAGTTCAGGTACTGCTGATTGGCATGAAAACATTTACATATGCATCAAAGACTAAGTAACTTGGGCATAATAAGCAAGTCTGGATGTGTTTCTTCATCAAGCTCACTTTCCAATGTTGTTACTTATTATGGGTAGTTGGCAGTTTACAAAATAAATATGTTGATCAAGATATATGTCATTTGAGTTTGTTGTACTACTCAAGGGAAAATAACATAGAAACACCATAGGACAAAAGAAACAAAAAAATAAAATGTATAGATAAAATTTCAAAGATGATAGGGGTATTAAGAGAAATAATGATGAGATCGGACACATTTTGTTCAAATTGCACAAGGTGAATTAAGATGCACATGGATTATGAAATAATTTAGTTTGATGTAACTGAAATGGAGTTATAATTTTGGAAGCAAATTAATTTGCATTTGATATTATCTTTATGGAAATTTAGAGGTTGACAAGAAGCAACATGGGAAATTGGAGGAGATCCTAGTAAAAAAGGGTTCAAATGTAAAATGAACAGGAAGCTTGACAAGTTTCTAGAGAACGGTGAGGAAAAGGAATCAACGGTTGACAAGAAAAGAAGAACAAGAAGACTGGGATTCATAGAATTATGCATGTAACAGTTCTGATGTAAATAAGCAATTGGTGATGATTGTCAAGTTTAAGCATGGTACATTATTGGGATGATGAAAAGGGAAACAAATTGTGTTGTAGTGCTAAAATACTGTAGAGAATAATATTCAGTATTCTATGGTGTTTATTGTTAGATAACTCCAAAGTGATTATATATAGTTTGCAATTTGCAATGGGACGTGTCTCATTTGTACATGAAAATATTACAATGGGTTGGAAGACAAATTCAAGAATTAGAATGAATTTTGTGATGCTTGAGAAATAAATTATTGATGCATAGTATAATTCTATATGAAGAACAGTGCTATAGAACTTAGCACTAGTAATATAAGAGTAGGTCTTGCAATAGTTTTGTAGAAAGAAATAAACAGTTAAACATAGAGATATATATATACATATGCATTGAAGGGTAAGTAAGTTTAGTGTAGTAAGCAAACCTGGATGTGTTTATTTCTCTTTGTGACTTGTCTTTGGCTATTTGACTCATTGTAGAAAGCTATAGTAATCTGTAAAACAGACAATTAGAAGTCAAAGTCATAGTAGTTAAGAGGCTATGATACTATTGACTAGAAAAAAACATTAGACTACTTTCATTTGGACTGTGTTTGTATTGCATTTTTGTCTTCAATGATGAGACAAATAGTATCATGGTCGCTCCAATATGTATGTAATCTTAAAGTATTATAGCTACAAGTTATGTTTGACCATATGTGATCAATGATTGATAATTGTTCATTGTTATTTGTCTCTAAAAGAAAATGAAGGTTGTAATTGTGCATATACGATCTTAGTTTGTTTGTTTTGTTGTTGCTTTCAAGCATATTGATGTTGAAATCGCCGACAATCACTATTGTTTGATTTGAATGTATTTTGCATAATGCTTTTGAAAGAAGATCCAATGTATTGTTCAATGTTGCATATGGTGCAACGTAGACATTCACAACTATAATATCCATGTCATGAAGAAGCAGATTTGCTAGTGTGGCTTCAATGTTTTTTTCTTCAAAATGAATGTGGTTCAAGATATTTATATGCTTTTTAATACAAATTAGCAAACCATGTTTACTATGATTTGATATGCAATTGAATGTTTCAAGTCTTTTTAGAAGCATTGAATTATTCAAATGTGTTTCTTGTAAACATAGGATGTGAGATTGCATTAGATCATAGTCATTTAACAAATCATCAATATGTATTTGTAAACTGCGAGTGTTTAGAGAAAAAATTAAAATATATGCTTTTGTTTCTAATAATGAATAGTTGTAGTCTAGTTGCCACTTTGCGTTTCTGTGTAAACGTACCATTTCAACATAAATTTTGTGTCGAATTCGGAAGTTTTGTTTCTTAAGTGGACTAAGAAAATACAATGATTCTATGTTTCTCACACGAAAAAGAGTTGTATATACTAATCCATGGCATTGTATTCCTAAAGGATCAAATGCAAGATTGTCTAGTGTCAAGCCTTGTGATCTGTGTATTGTACGTGCACATGCTAGTTGGATTGGGAATTGTTTTCTTATTTTCAAGTTGCCTGTTTTTGCTAATACATAAACTGGCTTTGTTGTGCGCAGTATGGGAGTCCAATCACTAGAAATTTCTTTGCTATATAGAAAAGCAAATTTATGTGCTTGTTTACGGCCAACACGTTCATCATAGAATTTGATCCATATTACATCAAAGTTGTCTAATTTTACATATGCTTTAATGATACCATCTGCACCGTTGACTAGACCATCTTGTAAGTTATAGTTTCCTGCATATATTTCAAATAGCATGTTAAGTTTTAGGACAATTTGTGAAGGCAATGTTGCTATTTGTGTATGAGATGGTATGTGTCCATGGTTTTCTTCTTCGTAATCAACTGCATTAATTACGATTTCATCACCAGGAACAATAGACAACATTTTTTTGTTATGTAATGCTACATCTTTATTCCTAAAAAATAGATAGGGGAAAGTAGGATCATTAGGAGCATTTCAAATACAATGTGTATTTAGGTAATTCAAATCATCTTTTGTTTGATTATTTAAACGCATCCTATTCAAAATGCTAATGAATTTTTCATTTGTTTGACGCATTGCAATGTGCAATTCATAGTACTTTACATGTTATTTCCAAAAGTCATATGTTATTAGTTGCTTTCTTATTGTAGGTTGTTCAAATATTAGTGAATCTTGTATAGGTTGTGCTTGGTACAAGTCGCCACAAAATATGATATCAATGTTTCCAAAGTATTTTGTTTGATTGTGCTTAATGTTTCTTAGTCGATCATCAATTTGATATAGAAAACAACTTCCAATTAGAGATACTTCATCAATGAGAACAACCCTTAATTCTTCGTACAGTTGTGTTAAGTTGTCTAATACATCATTGCTAAGTGGAATAAAACTAGATTTGTTGAAAGGCATTAGCAATGCAGAATGAATTGTAACTCCACCTGCATTATATGCAGCTTTACCTGTGTATGCTAATATCAAACCTTTTGGTTTCAAAGGATCTGTATTGTAATGTTCATTGTAGATGCGCATGAGCATTTGGAATATTGCTTTTGCTGTGAATGTTTTTCCAATACCAGCTCCTCCAGTCAAAAATAAGTAGAATGGTTTGTCTATGTTCTTTCATTTTTTCATTGCAATGTCTTTGAGTATTGCTTGTTGTTCTTTATTTAGCATTCTCCTAATCTTGTAGTATTCTTCATTGCTAAGCATAAATGGATGTTCTATAAATTGAAAACCAATGTTAAGATGTCTTTTTTTCTCATTGCATTGTGGAAATTGCAAATATCTAGCCAAGTCATACTTCTCAGTAACATCATCAGATATTCCAGGTTTTTTTATTGTATGATTAGAAGTTGCAGTGCTGCTATCAATTTTTTGGATTGCTTCTTCCAAATCACCCCATTTCTTGTTCATGTTATATGTGAACTTAGTTTCATTGTTCTTTATTGTGTTCTTATGTAACATGTAAGCACTTTTCCATGTAGAGCAGTCTTGCTTGAGTTCATTTTCATTGTTTTCGAATGGAAAATATAGCAAATTTTTTTCTCTATAATAGTTTTCATAGTCAATGTGTTTTTTGTATTTAATGAATCGAATCACTTTTTATTTTTTTCTTTTTGATATTGGTTTGCCATATTTCCTATACTTTGATACAAATTCGGCTAAACATATATGCTTAATAGCATTAGGCCTATTGATATAGTAATCAGTTATAGAACTGCACATAACATCCTCAGAGTTGTCAGAAATTTGTTTTAGAAGAGTAGTTGGTTTAAGTATAAATGTGCGTTCGTCTATTGGTGCTGTGTTTATAAAGTTGCATTCTCTTGAAATATGATTCAATGGTATTGATAGAGCTATGTGGACTTCTTGTTGAGCTGAAATTTGTTGAAGGTTAAGCAAAGCATTGCCTAGAGACCGTATCATTTGAATAACATCAATTTTGCTCTTTTCATGTTCTTTTCGTATCCTTTTGAATGCATTTGTCATAGATCTGTCAACTTTGGTCGTATATGAAGTGCAATATGAAGCTGCAACATATGCATTTAGAACATATTGGGCATCTGTATTTGCATTCCATAGGTGTGGCATATTGTATGCAAAGCTATTATTCCATATTTCTGATGGTTTTCGTTGCATGAATACCATTGGTTGTGTTAATGTACTTTGGATTAATTCGATGTAATCAGTTTCTGTTAACTGGAATTCATCTAAGAA